>LR750306.1:372478-490822 GCA_902729485.2 Mus minutoides | reverse complement strand
ACAGAATGTCTCCTGGCTCCTAATTACAGAAAAAGAGTAACTGTGAGGTTAACTGGGCACTAATTTAATACAGGTATATTAATAGCTTTACAATTTAGGCATCTGTCCCCAACTGACAAAGATAACCAACCCAGCTCACATGCACTCAGTACAGCCACAGACCAAGCACTGGATCCACCTACAAGTCACAGGGCAAGTTAGAGCTCTCTTCTACTTCCTGACAAAACACAGTCCTCTCCAGATACCCACTCATACATATTCTAGAGAGAAAATAAAACTGTGTCCACACTAGAGAGTCAACTCATGTTACAGGTGACATGGGTCTTTTTGCTACTAAATAGAGTTTTGCCTACATGGTCTTAAGACAGATAAGGGGGTTAGGAAAAACTCATATAACCACAAAAAATTAAGAGACTGTCTCAGAGAACAGTCATTCATCTCCATCCCTGAGTGACTTAAAAATATCTTCAACTTTCAATGATTATTTTAAACTTGCTCTAAATGAAATTAAAATGTGGAAAAATATTTTACCTTTTTAATATGTAAGTTAATATATACCAACATTATTATTAGGAAAATAAAGATTTGACTTTACGTAATGAACACAAAACATGACTTTCACCCACTGGGAGCATCACTCTAAGAAAGGAAAAATATCAAGCTCTGTTCTAACTGTGAAAGACGAGGGTGGGAGTTAGGAGAAACACAGAAGTGCCCAGGCTTGTGCAGGTCAGGCCACTCAGTCCTGGGGTCCCCTTCAGAAGGCAACAGTGGGCACCGAATGCAGTGCGGAGAGCAGCAACAGTTCCCACCTTGCTCACGGAAAGGTGCGAGCTGGTTCAGCCTTCTGGAAAAGACCTGGAAACTAGAACAGCTGTAAGCCTGAACATGCCTCTGCTTTTCACCCATAGACAGTCACCCTGCCCTAGTTCTTCAAGGTCAGATCAAGTCTCCCCTTCTAATTACCTAAGCCCCAGCACAGAGACTAGAAAACATTCTGCGTGCTCTGGGCCTGCTTACATGACCATGTATTACCTTCCCAGACTCACTAAGCTATGGCCAACAATTTCCGGTGCAGAGGGCAGGGACTAGTTACAGATCCAAGTCCCTGAAGAAGCGCTGTCCAGCCCACAAAGGCACCATGTCATTCTGAGGACAGAAAACAATCCAAATCAACAAATCCCACCTCAGAGTAACAGAAGCTACAAGTCTACAAGAAGCAGAGTGCTGCTGGTGAGCTAACTGTCTACAGTAAAGAGCTCAGTGAGCTAAGCTTGAAAAATCAAACAGGGCCAAAATCATTTGAACAAGAAAATAGACAGAAGGCTTATTACAGGCTTAGGACTTATATTCCTTGGGTCAAACATCCAAAATGACATCTTTATTTTACAGGTACACATTCATGCATGAGTTTGTACATGTGTTTATTTGAGACAGCATCTTACCAGGTAACCTTGGCTGACCTGGAACTCACTATGTAACTAGGCCTGCTTCAAAATTAGAGCTCCATTTGCCTCTGCCTTCCAAAGGGCTGAGATCATGTTCTGCCTACAACATACTGAATATATTATGTTATCAATAAATGCTCAAGATTTAGTGTACTTTCTCACAAGCTTCATGGATTGAGTATTTCCACGCTGTACTATAAATCTAAACAGGGACCACAGGAATAGCAAACTTGCCACTAAAATGACAAGTTCCAGATTTAGTAAGAGACCCCAGCTCAAAACATAAGATAGGACCAGGCATGGAAGTACACACCTTTAATACTAGCACTGAAAGGGCAGAGTCAGGTGGATCCCTGTGAGTTCAAGGGTAGCATGGCCCACATAAAGTTTCATGACAACCAGAACTACATAAATAGATATCCTGTCTAAACCTCCCACCCCAAAATGATGGGGAATGGTAGGGGATACCCAAACATTAATCACCTCTAACTTGCACATACACATGCATGTGCGAGCAGTCATGCACAGGCCAGCACACACACACACACACACACACACACACACACACACAAAGATTCTGAGTCCTGGCTTCATGGTGCTCATAAGAGTAGTTACAGTTAAAACAAAATTAAAAAACCACTCTATTAATAACAACAGAACATATGTATGAAATATAAAGTTCTAAAATTTAATTTCAATAAAAGACATTGATTTTCTTCCTGGACAGGTAAAAGTATGGAGGGAATACTTTTATCTGTACAGGAAGATACAAATACTCCGTAGTTTGCTCTTTAGCAAATGCTAAACATTTAAGTAAAAATGACCCATGGAATAAAAAGAAGTGTTTCTGTGATGCTAGGACACTGGTTTCTGAATGAAGGAATAGACAACTGCACTGTGCCTGTCCCTGAAGGCAGCACTCCCACGGAGAACATGCCAGAAACCCTCCAACAGCGTGTGAGATGCTTTTATAATGCATAAGTTAAGTGGTTTACATGTTGTCAAGAATGTTATATATAGGGGCTGGAGAGATAGCTTGAAGTTTAAAAGTATTGGCTGTTCTTTTTTTTTTTTTTTTTTTTTTTTTTTGCCAAAGACCAGGGTTTGGTTCCTGACACCCAAATGGTGGCTGACAACTGGCTGTAACTCCCAGAGGACCTAATGTCCTCTTGTGGCCTCTGTGGACAGATATGCATATAGGCAAAACCAAACACTCATACACAAAATTAAAAACAAACAGGAAACAAAAGGCAAGAGCACTAGCTCGCAGAGGAGACAGGGCACATCGAAGCTTCCTGAAGAGGCTCACAATGATTCAGGCATTGTTTCAGAGTGGCTACAGTCAGCTTGGGGGAGATATCTTTTCTGTAACCACTGCCACAAATAAAAGTAGTAGAATGAGCCGGGCGTGGTGGCACATGCCTTTAATCCCAGCACTCGGGAGGCAGAGGCAGGTGGATCTCTGAGTTTGAGGCCAGCCTGGTCTACAAAGTGAGTGCCAGGACAGCCAGGGCTATACAGAGAAACCCTGTCTCGAAAAACAAAAAAAAAAAACCACCACCACCACCAACAACAACAACAAAAGTAGTAGAATGTCAAAGTGGTCATTTTAGAGGGCCCAGAAGGAAGCTTTGCAGGCCACCAGATACTGCTACAGTGCAGGAAATGCACAGATGAAGTTTGCCCACAGCCTGTGCTCTGACCACAGGGTGAAGACTACCAAGGAAGTAAGAAGCTCATGGTGACAGCACCCTGTGAGAACCTAAACCTGCAGGGCTCAGTGAAGCAAAGAAAATGACCTGAGCAGCAGACCATGCAGCCAAGGAAAGAGCTTTGGAGAGTGAGCACTATAAAAGCTGTCGCCATGCTCAGCGTGACTCACAGAGCAGCACTGGATGTACTAACAGCACATCTTTCAAAGTGCCTATGACCAAACCCACAGCTGTGATCTCAGTGGGGGGCAGAGGTAGGAATACCAGGGTTCAAGGCCAGCCTCAACCATACAGCAAGGTCAAGGCCAGCCTCAGATACAGGAGACCCATCTCAATAGAAAACAAAAGTGGAGCCCTGGAATTCCTAGGGGCAGAGGAGGGGAGCACAGGTTTTAACTGCTTGATGGATGGACAAACTTCTCCTGTGCTGGAGAGATGGACGGGTGTGGATTATGTTCTTCCTCACACCGTTTTCGTATCTGAAGCATTCATATTAATTTTTAAAATAAAAAACAAGTGTTAAAAACATGAGTACAATGTGTTCTAGGAAGACAGACAGAACAGGTCCACACTGCCTGCAGACATGTCTTTTCTGAGAACAAGGCTAGTGCCTGTGGCCAGGCCCTTTCTAGCCTCTGTGGACAGCTGAGTAAGAGGCAAAAGCTTCTGGGTAAAAAGGAAGAGAGAGCATCTCAAAGTTCCTTCTTTATCCTCCCATTCTGAATACTAACTCACTACAGCTGACTCCCGCTGAGAGCAAAGAGGATGCCAGTCAACACCACACCGTGCCAGTTTAATTTAACGGTATTATTTTGCCTTGCTTTGCAATTACTCCCACAGTCCCTGGGGGAAACTAATGGATTACTAAAAATAAAACAGGGATTAAGTGAATCATTCGGGTGTTTTGGCTCCCATCTCAAACTGGCTTTAACAGAAAGGAAATTGACTGGCTCAAACACTGCATATCCCAAGAGGGAACAGGCTTCAGGGCTCACTGCCCTGGGTTCTGGATTTGTCTTCCACCCTGTGTGGTTTTCTTGCTTAGGCTGGGAGCCAGCAGGCTAAAGCCACACCAGACCTCACAACAGCATACAGTGACATCCAGGGAGAGACGCGGAGGCTTCCCTGAGCTCTGTCCTAAGTATGAGGTGACTTCCGCCAGAAGATCCAGGTACACCTGCCTCAGGGTCTCCAGCTGCAGGGTCACCTACTGGGGTCTCTTGTCACAACCCTGCCACAGGGTCTCCCACCCAGAGTCTCAGAAGCTAGAAGGGGAGCATAGGGCTGTTTCTGAGACCATCCCCCTGGCTAGGCATTGCCTCAGAGTAGATGATAGAGCCAAAGTTGGCAAGCCAGTTGTGGACAGGCAGCTTGGGACTGCAGCTCACCAGGTCTACCCTTCAGCTGTGCTCAGCTTCCCTAATCCCTAACACAAAGAATAGACAGCGTGTGTGACACAGTCGGCCATGCTGCCCATTCCGCTGGCCACTACAGGCAAACACTGGGTGTACAGGAACATGTAGGTCATGACTATCACCATGTATTTGTATGTGAAACTAAAAAAAATATCAAACCCCAGGAAATAAAGTGAATGCCTTTTGAAAAGAGGAAACTAGGTTGTTTTCTTGCTTTTATATTTCTTTCTCTGCAATCAAAAACTCAAAACATACATATTGGGGTTTAACGAAGTGAAGGTCCACTTGCCCGAATGCATCTGGAGGCTCCATTCCCAGGAAGATATTCAAACCCAGAAAGGCCAAGTTTGGTTAAGCATGGCTACTTACTGTGTTCTGGTGCCATGGCCAAAGACTTAGACAGCAGCGTCCACACTAGTGACATATGACCTGCAAACAAACAAGAAACACTTTGTAAGAGCATATGAAAGGCCACCAAGACTACACTGTTCACACAGTCTTGGCAAGGGACTTATCTTTGAAGTGAACAGGCTGGCATTAGTGAAGCAAGCAGCATTAATTGGGTTAGAAGTGGAGGTATCTACAAAACTAGCCCATTATAAATATTTCTAAGATCATCTGTGTCAACTATATGTCAAACTTTGTTTTTTATTTATTTCTAGACAGATTTCTCTCTATTATCCTGCCTATTCTGGGACTTGGTATGCAGACCAGGCTGCCCTCAAACTCACAGACATTCTCCTCTGGCTCAGAAGTGCTAGAGTTAAAGCTGTGTGCTCCACACCCAGCCATGGACAGACGGTCTGACTGACTTTCTTTCCTTTCATACACACACACACACACACACACACACACACACATGGGAGGGTGTGGTGTGCCTGTGGAGGTCAGAAAAGGGCACTGGATCCTCTGAAGCTGGAGTTCCTGCTGGGAACAGACTGAGTCTGAGACAGACTGAGTTAAGAGACTCTTAACTGCTGAACTCCAGCTGCAGATTCAACTTTCAAAAATCAAAATAAGCCAGGCGTGGTGGCACACACCTTTAATCCCAGCACTTGGAAGGCAGAGGCAGGCAGATTTCTGAGTTGGAGGCCAGCCTGGTCTACAAAGTGAGTTCCAGGACAGTCAAGGGCTATACAGAGAAACCCTGTCTCGAAAAACCAACCAAACAAACAAAAAAAGCAGCACATTTCAACTGAGTAATATTGTTGACTTCTAAAACAAAAAGAGAACAATAAGAAATGAACCTCAAACATTATGTAGATTTAAAAGAAAATGTAAGAAGCATGTTAGCCTGACTTCTATAATACCCAATTAACCTATTCCTAATAGCATAAGCCTGGTAAATCAGCTTCAATTTCTAAATCTCTGAAAAAAAATTCACATGTCTGCCTTAGCAAAGACTCTTGAAGACTGGAATGGCTTTTAATATTCATAAATGAAATATAGGAGTGCTGCCCCTGCCCAGCCTGGGGATCTAATAACAGTACAGTGGAAGCCCACCTTGGTGGCACTTTTAGGAGGCTAAGGAGTTTGGGATCAGCACAGGTAACACTGCAGCAAACATGGAAAATATTAAGAAGAACATCAAAACACAATAGCAAATCACACCCTCAATTAAAAGGACCTGATGATGGTTAGCTTTGAATGCCAGCTTCCCAAAACCTGGGAACCAAGTTTGAATTGAGCAATTATTTAGAGCAGACTAGCCTGTGGACAAGTCTGTGCAGGATGGCCCTGACTGTCAACCGATAAAGGGACACTCATTCAGACCACTATGGTAAACATCAGTCCCTGGTGGAGGAGCTCTGAACTGTATAGGGTAAGAAAAGACTAGAAGAGAGGAGAAGCAGAGAACATGGGTGTGTTTGTTTCTCTCTTGCTCCTGACTGTGGTGTGGTGTGTCTTGTCACATTACTAATGGTTTGTTTAAAAAAAAAATTTTTTTTTAACTTTTCAAGAAGCAGCCCTGACTTGGACTAGTTCTGACTTCTAAGCCTGCATACTTTCCATAACTTGTACATCTTGGGTTCAGTTCACATTAATTGTAATAATCCATTTCACCATAAACTTCAACTCAATATTGTAATTTCCTGAGGGGCAAGCAAATGATTGGGAGAAGTAGAGATTACACAGAAGCCAGGGACCACAGACCACAGCCCCACAGTGCACACTACATTTCATTCCAGGAGGCTTTATCAAGAGAGAAAAAGAGAAGAGAAGAAAACGTATGGACGGGAGTGAAGTCTGTTCACTCCACTGCACAACTGGCACCAGCAAGAAACTGGAATGCCCTAGAAGCTAAACCAGGAAGATTAAGTTCCAGACATCTGTGCAAAGGGGCCTCTGACCATCTGCCATCCTCCTCTGTAGCAGGCCTTCCCTGACCAGGAGAGTGTCACTGCAGAGGGGCTCTCCTAGTGCCTTAAGGAATGCCCCTAACTCCAGAAAGACAAACACTAAGATCCAAAGAAGCTGGCTAAGTGGATGTAAATTATTATGACCAAAACCCATTTCCTTTGACTTTGTTTCTTCTGAAAGATCCAGGGGCACATGGCACATAAAACTTCTATTAAATACACCTGTGTGTGTTTCTCTTGTCTGTCTACCTTTCAACATGGGAGCCTGAGCCATGAAAAGCAATGCATCTCCCAACAACATGAACAGAAATGTTCAGAGCAGTGTGGCTGGCCCCTGGAGCCAAAACCTAGAAGCATTTGCAATGTGTATACACATCAGAAGAGAATGAAGGAGTTCCCTAGAATAGAAGATGCAAAAAAAGGATCATGATCACTCAGGTCATGCATCCAGTGTTAACCCTTTACTACCACTGCTTGTACTGCTAACAGTTATTCCCATTGTTTATGTGGGAGCTTAATCTGCCTGGAATTGAACAGTAAAAACATCAAGACAGCCTATAGGTCACTTGACACAACCCCATCATTCTTAAATCAATTTCTTACTTCTTTTAAAAACAAAACAAAACAAAATGTGTGTGCGTGCATGTGCAAGTGATTTATTTACTTATTTTATGTATATGAGTACACTGTAGCTGTTTTCAGACATACCAGAGAAGGGCATCAGATCCCATTACAGATGGTTGTGAGCCACCATGTGGTTGCTGGGAATTGAACTCAGGACCGCTGGAAGAGCAGTCAGAGCTCTTAACTGCTGAGCTATCTCTCCAGCCCCTAGGTTTTTACTTCTTGAAATCACATGTTTCAAAGTCTTCGTCTGTACTTTTCAATCCTGACAGTGCCCATTCCTCCTAAGTGATTCCTTTCTTCAAGAATGGTGTTTACAAATAATAATCCAGATACCAGGTGCTGCTGCACTAATGAATACTTCTAGGCATGTTAACTGGATGGAGAGAGGGGCCATACATGCATGTGTGCTTTCCCATGTATTTATATGCTATCAATCTACCATCCACCTATCAGTCTACTGTCTATTATCTATCCATTAGCTAGCTAGCTAGCTAGCTAGCTAATATAGCCAAGGCTGTTTTTAGAAACTTAACAAGCTGTGTATAAATCTTACATTACAAGAAAAGACCAAGAAGAACGCCAACCCTCCATAGCAAGGTCAGGATTGGACAGCAGTCCTCTCTCACAACTATTATCTACTACACAGAAAGAATGTCAGTTTAATGCAGAAACTGAAAATATTTAATAGTGATACTTGTACACATCTGTTTTCATCCATGTGAAATTAAACAGAATTCCCATTCTACCTTTTATATAAAAATAGATCCCAATTTTGCCTAATTTGCTTGTGAAAGGCAAGATTATAAAACTTTCGGTAGATAATATATTGTATGGCTTCATAAAGGTAAACAATGCATAGCAGAAAAGCCACAAGAACTAATAATTTCTCTCTGCTGTAGTAGGTCACAAACAGCAACCGAACATTAAGATGAATAACTGCATGTGTAACTCCTAAACAAGGTGGGGCAAGTGACTGAACAGAAAAACAGGAGAAGCTGGAAAAGAAAGGGACACAAAAATTGATAGCAAGTTTAACAACTGGAGAAACTGGGCCAGGGTTTTCTGCTTTGTATTCAAAAAGACCTAGGTTCAAGCTACAACACCACCAAAACCAACCAAACAAAATCCAAATTTACCAAAATGCAAACAAACTAGCAGCCAGAGAAATATAAAAAGGTACCTTCATTAGCCTATCACTAGACTTAATGCTAAGTCAGATAGGGGAGGACAGTAAAGATGTGTAACAATGAAATGTTCAGGTGCTCTAGAGTACAAAGGCACAGTCACACAGGACAGATCCAAGGGTCTATCCTGGTATAGTCACACAGGACAGATCCAAGGGTCTATCCTGGTGTAGTCACACAGAACAGACCCATGGGTCTATCCTGGTGCAGTCACACAGGACAAATCCAAGGGTCTATCCTGGTGCAGTCACACAGGACAGATCCAAGGGTCTATCCTGGTGCAGTCACACAGAACAGATCCAAGGGTCTATCCTGGTGTAGTCACACAGAACAGATCCATAGGTCTATCCTACCATCCAGCAACTTCACCCTCACATTTCTGTTTACAAGAAGGCAGAAACATGAAAACTGCAAACTATACAAATCCCAACACTAAGTAAAATAGATTTTAGCGGAGAACTATAAAACTGAATGTATATTAAAATTTAAAAGTACTATGCCATGAAAGAAATTAACATAATCTTAATTTTTAAATTATTTGAAGGCCATATCATGATCACTAGACAAAATTAAACAAAACTGCAGATCTCACTCATTATTTACTGAAGAAGATTCCTAAATTCCAAGAGTCTAGTTACAACATTTAAAAAAGTTTTCTTCACACTTAAGGAATGTATGTATTTAAAGGACAAAAAACACTGATACAAGATAGACTGCTAAAAACAATCTCAGAAGCACTATGGAAGTTGGAAGAATATAACTTCCTCAAACTGAAACTTTTCTTTGTAACCCAGCGCTCACTGTCCAGCCTGAGTTTCAATACATATAAAATGAGCTGATGGCACATCTATTATAGTTTAACTCAGTGGTTCTCAACCTTCCTAACACTGTGACCCTTTAATATAGTTCCTCATATCGTGGCTATCCCCAATCATCAAATTATTTCCGTTGCTACTTCATAACTGTAATTTTGCCACTGTTACAAATTGTAATGTAAGTATGTTTTCTGATGATCTTCAGTGATACCTGTGAAAAGGTGGCTCAACATCCCTCTACCTCACTCCCCCACTGCTGAGTGGGCTACAATCCACAGGTTGAGAACTGCTAGAAAAGGGAAGGGTACTGAAGACTCAAGTACCCTTAATGCAGTGCAGCAGTATCCTGAGTCTACAGCTTTGGGGTGTGTATGTCCTGAACTCACACTCACACCAAAAGAAGGTGAGGGTCGGCAGCTGAGAACCAGGCAGATTCATCCACTCTAGGGTAAATGTAATGTACAAAAATACATTCCCCTAGATGGGGAACTCTGAAAGTGTCAACAGTAAGTATGGCCATAAAAGAAGCCCAAGTAAAAGAAAGCTGATAAGACAACTCCACAAGACTCCTTTAAAGGGGGCTATCTCGTTGGGCAAGGCCGAGTCCTGCATGGCCATGTGGAAGGGACATGACAGTTCCCACCTCTGGAGCAGAGCCAGCAGGGCGTGGGTCTCCAGGAGTGTTGATGGTTGCTGGGCATGAGGTTTATTTGTATTTAAAAAAAAAAAAAAAACTTTATGTTCTTCCTTTGGAAAATATTAGGAAATGTCCTCTCTGCCAAGATAAATGACTCCATGTTAATCAGCAATAGCTCAATTTCAGGAGGTGAGGGTGCATCTAATGTCTCAAAAAAAAAAAAAAAAAGGTAAATGCTGTGACCTTCAGGACAGCCCTTGAGGCTGTGGGAAAGAACTCTCAAAATATGAGGTCAAAAATACATACTTTCTCAACTATGCAAAATATAAGGATGCACTATGAGTTGTATAAAAAGCTTCACAGACCTAAAAGAACAAAGAACCTTGAGAAACCTTGTCAGAAACAACAAAGGCAGGCAGATCCCTGAGTTCAAAGTCGGTCTGGGACTGAGAGAATGTAGGCCCAGGCATGGTGGGAACTGTTCTCAGAGCAGATCCCACTCAGCTAGCTTATTGTCTGTACTCTCAAGAGCAGGCAGGTCTCTGAATTCATTTGCAATGTTTAAAAAAAAAAAATGTGTCTGTTGTCTTTTCCTAGGAGTCTTTTCAAGGGGCTAAGGTCAAAAAATGGTGGTTGGTGGTAAAAATCAAAAAGGAACCTGGAGTAAATGACATATGTAAATAAAAGATTTTGCTTTGGCCTGTGAGAGCTGAGCTATCCGGATGTGTTCTCTGGAGAGATAGCAAGAGAAGAACACAAGGCTGTCAGCTTATACCCAGGACTGACTTCCTCAGAACCCCTGATCTTTAACGGGAAATAGAGACGCTATGGTTTCTCAGAGAAAACAGAGTGACCTTCATGGACACTTTATAGTTCACTGCTAAAATCCAGTCAAAGAGGCAGCAAGAGGAATCCCTCACATCACATAAGTTTAACAACTTCAAAGAAAACTCAGGAAGAAACTACCTGTGGGATCGCATGCTGTCTTCCTGTGTGCCACATGGTCTAACTGGTGCAAGAGCCTGGCTAGATTAGGTGCACAGGTGCACTCACTCAGTAACCAAAAACAGAAACAAATACAAAACACCCTAAAGTGGGGGTTCCTTGGACCCTTTAAAGTGAACAGATGCTAGTATTCCAAAAGAATTATAAGCCACATATTTCAATTTGGCGTCAAAGGGAATATTTCCTTGGGTTTAAATGGCTGTATAATGGTGTTCAGAATTCAGATGATTGAGGGCCGTACTTTATACATGTGAAGGTAGGTACAAAGACAGATGGGAGTTACATAGAAGCATCAATGGCAGCCTGGGCTAACTAACAGCAATGCTTTGAAAAGTGCAACTTCATGGCCCTCTACTGTTAAGTAGAGGTGAGATCTCTGCTTCTGGAACAAGCAAATATTCAGGCTAACAGAAGAAATAAAGTGTTATGGAATACACTAGAGGAATGTTTTGGCAAACCACTAGTTCTTATTCTCAAGGGTACACACTAAGTGTTGGCCAAACCGTTGCTGAATTTATTAATATGATTTGGTACAGGAATTCTCCATTCTTTCTCTCAGAACACATAAATAAGTCAGAAGCAATGTGTACTTTCCTCTCCACAGTAACAACTGTGCATTTGGCCTGAATTCTAAATAATCAGGTTCTTTATGAAAAATTTTGAAATCAAGCCAATATACAAATCTTCTCACTAAAAATAAGCATGAAAAAACAGGCTCAAAATCTAAGTGTCCTATTTACTGGAATGGAGGACATCTCTCAGAAAGGCTGGATGAGAGCACTGTATATGATCTTCAGTCAGCAAAATGTAACAGTTGCTAAACGACTGCAGGATAAGCACTCAAGGCTGGCTAAGGGCATTAGCACCTGCAGTCTAAAACCCAGGATTTCCTAACCAATCACATAGCATCTTTCTACCCTGACTAGAGCTGGCATGGGTATGTTCATTAGTTTCATGTATTAACTTGCCCAGCCTATTAATGCTCAATTAATTTGGTCAAATACAAATCTAGAATTAGTGGGGGAGAAGGGAGGCATATGTAATGTCCTTCCAGATAGAGCAAACAGAAAAGAACAAATCCCACTAATCTAGGTGTTAGATGAAGGTATTTTAGTTGTGGCTAACACCAACAATAGTGAAGATTACCACAAGTTCTGTGGCTGGCCCTCCTCCAATTCAATCTCCTGAAAAGCCAACAAAAGTCCAAAAAGGGCAAGAAAGTCCTGCCTTGCTCTTGCATGTCCTGCCTGAGCTGCTAGTCTCTGCTACTAATCTCCCCCAGTACCTATGCCAAGTCTTCTTTTCCAATCAGGAACCAATCTCCCTATACACATAAATATACATTTCTATATAAATATGCTCTTTCATACATACAACTACTGGTTGTTTTTCTAATGCACCTTAACTGATAACACCAGGCTAAAAGAAAAACTGTTTCTTCTGCTCATACCCCAGCACCCTATGCTTGAAGATTTCCCCCAACAACCAATTCCCCAATTCTTGATGACCATTGGTAATACCCAATCACACAATTAAGACCATGTTCCTACTGTGTATCTGCCATAGGCGTAGATGTCTTAAGTCAAGGCCATGTTCCCACAATACTATTCCCATTTCATATGCCAACAGGAGACTAGTTCTCTGTATTTCTGAAGGTTAAATAATTGGGTCTCCACAATCCCCTCCTAGAGTTTAGTAATTTCTTAGAATGGCTCACAGAACTTAAGAGATTAATGACCACAATTATTGGTTTATTACAAAGGGAACAACTGAGAAAAAAGCCAAGTGGAAGACATGACTGGATGCTTGGCAGAGGGAGGAAGCACTCTGCCCACCTTCTGTGAGTAACAGTCCACAGGCTTCTTCCAGGGAGACTTCTAGAGGCTGGGCTTCATTACATAGGCTGCAGAAACCACTCATGAGTGACTAAAGCATTGGCCATCCATAATTAACAAGTCAACCTGTCAAAGTCACATGGTTGATTCCTCTATTAACCAGACCCATTCTGCAGCCAATATAATTGAGCAGCTACCAGTTACCAAATAAACACACACAAAGGTCTTTAATACTTGTTTGTGATCTAAAGTGTCTTAGAAACTCTTGTATTAGAAAATTCTGAGAAACTACATGGGTACTGACTTAAGACAGAACCCAGTGTGGCTGAGGCAGTGACCCCTAAGACTATGGGAGGATGAACCCTCAAACACTTTTCCCTGGTGGAACTTAGAAGAAACAACACAGAGCAGGCATGAGGTGATAACGATATCTATGGCAGTCCTCTGTCTTAGAGAGACTCCTGGACTCCTGTGGCGTTAACCCTTGGTGGAGATGACAGGAACCCTTGGAATTAGAGAAGCTGGACAATACTCAGATGACATCAAAGTGAATTTAGTTTGGGCTCACAGCTACACTTAGAAGGCAGGTAATGGGCCAAGCATGAAGCCAAGCAGCTCTAAGGAGAGCCAGTGCCCTGAGCAGAGAAGAAAAGGGTGATTTACAACTTCATGGGGATGGAGGGTGGAGATTTAGCTCATTAGATAAGAGCACCTGTTGCTCTTGCAGAGGACCCAGGTTCAATTCCCAGTACTCACAACAGCTAGCAACCATTTGTAACACTCTAGTCTGAAAGCACCCAATGCCTTCTTCTCTTCTAACTTATGCAGGCAGCAGGCACACACACATGCATAAAATAATTTTTAAAAATTAAAGTTCAGAAAATAGGGTCAGATGGTCACCAGAAAGAAAAACTGAAAGTAAAGAATAGGAAGAACCTGGGGAAATGGCTTTCAGTGTCCTGTAGGCAGACGAGAGCTGCAAACCGCACCTCACTTGCTTCATTAGTTTGCCCTGGAGAAGTATTCAACTCTGTCTACAGAATGTATCTCACTGAAAATGTTTGGGTTTGTTTGTTTCTTTGTTTGTTTGTTTGTTTGTTTTGGAGACAGAGTGTCACTATGCAGTCCTGGCTAACCTGGAGCTCACTGTATACACACACTAGGGGCTGGGCCCGAGCTCACAGATTTATTCACCTGCAGTTAAAGATGTACACCCCCCACCCCAAGCTTCGTCCTGTCTTCTTGAAGATACAATGATTACAAAATGTCTCCAACAGTTCTTCACCAAGAAGGAAACCCAGGCTTCGGGTGACAACACTGGATATTGTTGACACTGGAAACACTGGAGGTCCCCAGCTAAATCTAAAAGGAAACCACAGTATTGGAGCAGCAGAAGTTCACCATGGTGCTCACAGCGCTCCCTCTCTATCCAACACGGCGTCACTAAGACATGGCCCATAACACTGCCACCTCCACACAGCTATGCACGTGAAAGCTACACTTCTAATCTGAACAACTTACACTATTTGGTGTCTTATGGGAAATAAAGTTTGGCCCATTCTTGGCTTTACTATCTCCTTGTTCAAGTTATTTAGATAACTACCACAGAAAACAAATTTCAAATACTTTATTTTTGGTTTATAAAATATAAGGCTGGGCAGTGGTGGCACATGCCTTTAATCCCAGCACTTGGGAGGCAGAGGCAGGCAAATTTCTGAGTTTGAGGCCAGCCTGATCTACACAGTGGGTTCCAGGACAGCCTGGGCTACACAGAAAAATCCTGTCTCAAAAAACTAAAATAAAGTAAAATAAAAGATACATTTCAGTCCGACTACTGATTCTTTAATTAAATGATACTGATGGCCCTTATTCAACAGATTAATGCTGAGAAATGAAGATCATGAATCTGCATAATGCTCACATATTTCATAGCATTCCAATGCCTGACACTATGTTGAGCAGGAAAATATATCTGAGAGGGAAAAAAGACAACTAAGGTGCCACACTTTTATCTAAACATAATAAACTATAAGAAAAACAGTTTTCTACCAAGCAAAAATCAGAAGCAAAGATAGTTTTATTAAAAAAATATTAAACTTGGGGGTTTAAGAGAGAGCTCAACAGTTAAACCCTTACTGATTATACAGAGGACCAGGTTAAGTTCCCAGCAACCACATGGCAGCTCACAATGTCTGGAGCACTTCCAGGGCACACTGTGCCCTTTTTCGGCCTTAGCCACAGAAACACAAGTGGCAGGCACATGTCCAGCCAGGCACACACATACACATAAGGAAAAAATGGTAATTTTTGAAAAATTAAGCTTGCAAGCAATAATAACTTACACCTATATATAACACAATCCTGGCACTTGAAAAGAGGAGGCAGGAGGATTAGGTGTTTAAGGTCACCTTAGACTACACTGCAAGGCCTGAGCTACAAAAGATCTTGTCACAAAAAATAAGTAAAATAAAATACATTTTTGGCAATTTAGTATGCATTAAATAATGATGACTGAGGTCAATTTAAAATATGTATCAGTATCTTTTCAGCCTTCTCCTGAATCTTAAGTTGGTCTAAAATCTTACATGTTCAATATGTTTTAATGGCAATCTTGTTGGTGTTTTAGGCTCAGCAAATAAGATATCTGGAAGTTATAAAATTATCTAAAACTTTTCCATACAAAATACCTTTGGCAATTACCACTTTTACACACAGTCACCCTAAGCTGCAAACAGCAAATTTTAAAATATTTTACTAATAATTCTCAACTGCCAACTAATAAATTTAACTAACATATTCCTCTCCTAAAACTGCTAGAAACTGCAATCAAATGAATGGAATCGGCATGTCCAGCTGCCGTGCCTGACCCCTTTCCAGGTAAACCACTTCTAAGGGTAGCCAAGTGATTTACCATGAAACTTAGGACTCTCAGTATTTAGATGGGTTGAACATCAAAGCCAAATTAAGAAAATGCTATAAAATCCCATCACGACCTTCTAGCTGTATAGCTATAATTTGTTTTCACACACAGTGTTCTTAGGATAAAATGAGCTAGCCTATCAATCTCCTCTTTCTAACCATTATTATATACATAATTCAAAACTAAACTTACACAAAGTTTATCACACTGACATATATCATAGACAGGGAAAGGAGGTCAGAAGCATGAGAGCTAAAAATTTCAAGATCATTTTACAATAAATTACAACTGTGTCCTACAAAAGAAAAAAGGTATGCAATAAAATTTAAGTCTTCTATGCACACATGCATGTGCATGTGCATGTGCATGTATGTACATGTTTAACCACAAAGCCTTTTACAGAAGTGGAGAAACCAACATTTTCTGGCTATGTAATGTAAGCTATGGAATATGCTAGGAGAAATAAATGGGTAGTCCCTGTCCTCAAAAGCACTCCGTCCTGTAGAACCATGCTATAAAGCACACAGGCAGAGCTGGTCGCAGTAAGTATGTGGGGCAGGAATGAGGTATCTCATGAAGCATGAGTGCAGTCCAATCCGATTATAGTGAACTACATTAGTAATGAGTTAAATTAAGCTCTAGTTAAATCTGTGCTAGTCCAGGAGAAAAATATTTTCTCTGGAATGGCTGGTTTACTAATAATATGATCTTATTGGTGCTTTATTCTGGTATTTCAGAACTTTTTTTAAACACAGTCAGACTTTTATATTTAATAAAATCAGGCTAGTTTATTCTCAGCTTAGTAGCCAAGAACTTTTTCCGGTCCTTTAAAATATTCAAAATTCATCAAGGGCTTTAAAATAGTAAAACCAAAATAGCCAAATGCATCCCTGAAGGTAGGAAGGTTCTAGATACCAATCAGGGCTAGGACACAAGTGGCTTGTTAGTGTTCCAGGATGTGACTGATACACGGCAGGGGAAACAGGATTAGTGGGCTTTCCAAAATGATTTATGAAGTTAAAAATGCGTATAAAAGCCCACAACTTCTATGTGCATGTTTCAAGTTTTTGCCAATATGGCCTACTGTTGCTACTGCTGCTCAGTTAACAAATGGCACTGCTGTCACCTCAGCAGGTCCTGGTGACTTTCAAAGCCGATGGGCATTGCTACTGCCAGCACCACAGACTGCCTTGGCCCATTTCTGAGCTGCTCAGGTATAGCAAGAGAAAAATCACATTTACATCACATCATAAGCAATACACCAAGGTACAACGTCCCCAGTGTTACTGGTGAACACATTCTTACTTTCTGGCTTCAACATGTAAATGCCACTAGGAAACTGGGCATTCTCCTGGAGCACGCATGGCTTAGTGGTGGATCTGTACCCCTGGGAGTACAAATGCTAAGTCAAAGGTTGGGTCAAGGTTTACTTCCAGGAGCAGCACACATGATTAAGTTCACCTGTTCCACATCTGGATCAGTGGCCGGCCTGCCTCAGCTGCTTCATACCTGGATGATAGACCTGCTTCAGCTGCACTGCACCTGGACGAGTGGCCTGCATCACATGCTATCCTGCTAAGACTATAATGTTATATCACCATGCATCTAATTTGTACTTCCCTAATAAATGACTCTGAGGACATCTTTAGAAGCTTCTAGACTTCTTAACCAATATGCATCTTCCTGTGAACTGCTTGTTCAAGTGTTGTATCTCTCAATAGAGTTATGGAAGTGTTCTTCTTTCATATGCTTTATATACTGCAGTTATAATGCTATAAATCATACAAAATCTCTTCCTATAATGGTTTGTCATTTTACTCTCACTTTTTTTTATGAAGAGCTTCTTAGTCCTAACACCATTCAGTTTATCACCTTCATAGAGCCAATTTCAATGCCATGCAAACACTCCCATCTACATGAAATAAGAACAATTACAGTTGAGGGTGGAACAATTCAGAGATGACGAGGCAGGATGGTGCAGCATGTTCTGTGTGCTGGTTTCCATCCTCAGCCCCCAAAGGCACAGGTTCCTTAGACTAACTCAGCATCAAGCAGCATCTCTACAGCAGGGTGCTAGCCAGCAGAAACAAGTCTATACACTGTGTTTTGCAAGTTTTAGTTTGTTTAGTGCTAGGGATTAAACCCCAGGCTTCAAGAATGATAAGATTATTATGTACCATTGAGCTATACCTGTGACACATATATGAGTATTTTCATTCAAAGCAAAAAGAGCACAGATAACCATTGTTGTGTGTGTATGTGTGTGTGTGTGTGTGTGTGTGTGTGTGTGTGTGTGAGAGAGAGAGAGAGAGAGAGAGAGAGAGAGAGAGAGAGAGAGATTTTGAGATTCCTGGATTCCTGGGAGCTGGAAAGATGGCTCAACAGTCAAAGAGCATTTCTGCTCTTCCAAACAACTCAAGTTCAATTCCCAGCACCCATGTCCAGCTCACAAATGCCTGTAACAGCAGTTCCTAGGGGTCTGACACCCTCTTCACGCCTGCACAGGCACCCACACACATATGGCGTGTGTGTGTGTGTGTGTGTGTGTGTGTGTGTGTGTGTGTGTGTGTGTAATCTAATCCTGGAAGTCATCTGAGTGTGAAGAAAAGCAGATACTCAGTGTTGGGTGGGCACATCTCACTGCCACCACAGCGAAGGACATTTTAATCTCTACTCGTTGTAAACAATGTCTGAAGTGGAAATTTCGAGTTTCTTTGGAAAGTTAGTTATGTCAAATGATGTCTTGCTAAAGCAGACACAGGTGAAAGGATGTTTTGATATAGCACACATGTGGAAGGACCTGTGATGAGGAGTATAAATGTGTCCCCAGACAGTGGGAGATAAGCACTGAGCATTGGTTTGGTTTGTCTGCTCCTAATGCTGCCACTCAGAGAAGCAGGTCCAAGAAGTGCTCGTGAGGCTCCTACGGCAATTTGCCATTTCCACGGCCACACCTCGGGCCAATTGGCAAGCCTAGAGGTTTCTTCAGAACTGGACAGCAGCTGCTGGTTAATGCCTGGTGTCTGCCTGCTAAAAGGACTAGTCTGCAGCTGCCAGTTCGTGTGTGCCATCTACCTGCCTTCAGGACTGGACAGAAGCTGCCAGTTCGTGTGTGCTGTTTGCCAGCCTGGGACTGGTCTGGAGCTGCTAAGGGACTAAACTGCTGCCAAAGAAGGTCAAACAGGTCCACTTCCACCATATCTGAATAACTTTTCTCTTCCACTACCTCTGCTGGGTGGTTGGCTAGAGTAGGTAACCCTTATTAAAAGTAGGTGCAAAAAAAATTTTGTGCCTACTACATAAAAGCAGTAAATCTGAACAACATGGGGGAGGGGAGTCGTAAGAGCTTACACCAAAGACAGAAATGTGAACTGAGAGAAGGGCAGGTGCACGGCCACCTTACCAAACCACCTGCTATCAAGAAATGACATCCCAGGGGCTTCAAATAAATTTTCTCAGAAACTGTTCATAAAAAAACAGAGAAAGGAAGCTTCATCAAAGACAAAAGAAGGATGAAAAATAAACATGAAAATATACATGAAAGATTTAAAATCACTAGCTACTGAGAAATTTAAATTAAAACCAGAGTGGCATGGTCTGTAACTAGTAGGACTGTCAAAGGAATGCAAAGGGAGCTCTCAAATAAACATGATGGGGACACATGGCACACGTGGCTTGGCCACTCCAAACTGTTTGGTGGGTTTCTGTAACACTCTTACCCAGTACTCGAAATCACACACCTGCATAGCTCCTCAGAGAAACAAAAGCTAAGGGGGCTGTGTGTGGGTGATAAGGAACCAGCACTTGCCTAGATTGAACAAGGCCTGGGTTCAAACCCCAGAGCTATTTGAAAAGGGGGTGGGTTGATTCTGAATGCTATTTATGGCAGTTCTACTCATAAGCACCACAAGCTAGAGTTAGCCAAAGTGTCCTTCAATGGTAACTATACAAGCAGTCTGTCCATCAATAGGAAGCAGCAAGCTACAGATAGACACCATCACTTGGATGAATCTCAGAGGCAAGGGAAGAAGAAGGTGCTCTCATTACACTAGATGATTTCATTTGAGTTGTTACATTAAATAGCAGTCTCAAAAGGAGGAGCCAGAGAAACAGAACCGAGAATGCTACTGGCTATAAAGGAGACTGAGGGAAGATTTCAGACAGGGGACTCTCTTAACTCAGTGACTGAAGTCAGCAGAACTTGCACAAGCAGTGACCATCTGCCCCTGAAGCTGTACAGTAACGCCACTCAGACCTGCTAGCTTATTCACAGACAAAGCTGGGAACATGCGGCACATTTGAACGTATATAAAAGACTATACTGTAACATTCTTATTACAGCTGACATTACATACCCTTCAAAGATAGTGGCTGGAGCAGCTCAAGAACACAGCAGGGCGCAGCAGGCACCGGGCCCTCAGTATCATAACCAGCACTACATGAGAGAGAAAGATCTCGGGCACCAAGGGTGGGCTACTACACCATCGTTAGAAAAAAAAGATTCTAAGGCATAAAAATCACTAAACAACAAAGGGGAAAGACATAGAATGAAAGCAGGTCAGTTCACCAGGGAGATGTAACAAGACCCCAGAGGACGCACTCCAGCAGACCGGTCTGAAGAGAGAGACAGTTCACCTATAACCTCTGCATCCACGTTAAGTAACAGATACAACCATCAGTCCAAAAATAAAACAAAAGTCAGGGAGCTGTGGGCAAGCACTCAGCAACCTGACCAACATCCCAGTGAGACACAGAGAAAGGAAGGCCAAGGAGGGAGGACACCTGCAGTGTCACAGAGCAAGGCTGCTAAAACTCACAGTCCTGGGCTAGTGTCAAATGTGTTCAAGTTCTACACCAAAAGAACCTGGAATTTGTCAAACACAAATCTATAAACAAATCACTGGTCAGAAAACAATCAAAAGAAAAATTAAATATTAACATAATAAAAATTAAATTTACATAATGCAGCTAAATCTGATGCAGAATTTTATTTTTTAAACATTTATGTATTTATTTATGGGTTTACTTACTTACTTAATATATATGAGTGCTCTATCTGCATGCCCACCTGCATGCCAGAAGAGGGCATGAGATTACATTACATATGATTGTGAACCACCATGTGGTTGCTGGGAACTGAACTCTGGAAAAGCAGCTAGTACTCTTAACTGCTGAGCCATATCTCCAGCCCCTAGAACTTTATTTTTAAACTTTAGCAGAACAAAAGAAAGATTTCAACTCATCTCATTTAATAAACTAAACAATGATAATAGAGAAAACAGTAGAGCCAAAAATTGGCTTTTTGGAAAAAAAAAATCAGTAAAATTGACAATTTTTTACTACTTAGACTAGCCAAGAAAGAAGAAAAATTACAACAAAAGAAAACAGAACAGAGCCCACCAATCACCCTGGCACCGACTCTGGACTGTGAGAAAAGACGGCGAAGCTCCTGAGAATGGAATTCTGCCACCAGACACAGCATGGAAAGCGGCTGAGAGGTGGGACCTGAGGCCTGGAGCTCTGGACCAGGGCTGAGGCTCACATCTAGGAAAGCCTTCCTGCTGGTGGAGTCTGCACAGGCGTGGGGTGAAGGTGTGTGAGATTGCATCTCTCCCTCATCTCTAAATCAGCCTTATCCTGCCCTAATCAAACAGCGCAGTTAGATCAGTTTCCACAGCTGTAATGTCTTACAGTGGAGATGGGCTCCACTGGGATTTCGGGGATGACAAGTCACATTCAGACCATGCAGCTACCAAACAAGGTAAGCAGGACACATCAAACTCAAAGAAAAGTATAAAGGAGTAATCAATACTGGCTCAAGAAGAAAAACAGGTCTATAAAAAGAAACTGAATTTGTAATTAAAAATCTTTTCACACAGAAAAAAATCCCAAGCCCAGATAAAAAAAGAAACAATCCAATACCTCACAAATTTCTAGATAATAGAAGACTTCCAAGTCACCCTATGAATTCAATTTCATACAATGCCAAAGCAAGGCAAAGAGAATGCATGTGTACACACACGAGGGAAGGCCCACATACAACCCTTCCCTGTTAGGATTCTACTGTTAAAACCTGGAGCTAGGTTAGTGGCTCAGTAAGTAGGTGCAGTGCTTGTTTAAACAAGCCTAAGGTCCGGAGTTCAGACCCCCAGCACCCATCCAGAAGCTGGGTGTGACAGCAAGAGTGTATAAGCACCAAACTCTAGGAGGAGGTAAAGACCAATGGATCGAGCCTAGGACCTCACTAGCCAGTCTAGTCAAAACAGTAAGCACTGGACTACAGAGTCACTGGGTAACACTGTCTCCAAAAGTTAAGATGGAAGCAGTGGTGGTGCACGCTTTTAATCCCAACACTTGGGAGGCAGAGCTAGACAGATCTCTGAGTTCAAGGCCAGTATCAGAACAGACAAAGCTACACAGAGAAACCCTATCTCAAAAATAAAATAAAATAAAATGTAAGATGGAAGGCACCCAACATTGATTCCTGCCTTAATGCATACAACACTCGTACACATATGCACATGTACACACGTGCATGAACATACACATTCTCGATGAAAACAAACTCTCACCAACAGTAATGAAAGGGAACTTCCTCAGCCTTATAAAGAGAGATTCTATAAAAACTACAATAGCAAAGTCAATTACAAAAGGCTGAAAACTTCCAAGCACCAAGAGCTCTAGGCAAGGACCACTGCCAGTATAAGGGTACAACAAGCCAACAGAGGACTCGTATACGACAGCGCATGGGACAGCAAAAGCCAACACAAAGCAAACTCTAAAGGAGCCCAGCTTGGAGGGAAGCATAGGAAAGCTGCAACCCAGGAGAGGTCTGCTTTCTCCATGCCCATGCTATGTGCACCTCCAAATGAGAGAACGCCTGTTTAAATAAGGGCCTGATGATGTACGATAACTATTAAACATGGGCTTCCCTGAGTCGATGCTATCAGTTATATACAGTGCAAAGGTCTTCAACTTAAAGAGCAACTAACAAGAAGCTGCATATACCACTTCAGACTAAAGAAAACATCTTTTAAACTGACAGCATTCCTCTTAGAATGTCTGACCCACACTTTCCAAGTACATCTGCATTGTAACTATATTATTATCAGCTTGAATACAATTCTGACTTTTTGTCATCAGTTTTGCTGGTGTAGACACCATTGTACTCTGGAGCAATAAGACAACAGACATCCTGAGCTGGCTCCTAGTAAGGAACACTTTCTCTGTGACAGCTTATCTTATATTTTCAAGAGTAGGAGATGTCAATACATGTCCTTGGTCATCCCAGCAGTCAATTCAATTACTCTTGTCGTCCTGCAGAGCCATGAAAAGCAAGGACTGCAAACACAGCACTCCATCAAGACCAGCATCTCCCTCAAGGAGACATTTCAAAGAGGCTAAAGGAACAGGTATGGTGGGTACACACCTGAGAGGGAACAGAAGAAAGACAATATTACAGATAAAAATCCATGTATGAAAATGGCGTAGCTGGGCAGTGGTGGCGCACGCCTTTAATCCCAGCACTTAAGAGGCAGATGCAGGCAGATTTCTGAGTTCGAGGCCAGCCTGGTCTAAAGAGTGAGTTCCAGGACAGCCAGGGCTACACAGAGAAACTCTGCCTCGAAAAGAAAAAAGAAAGGAAAAAAAAAAGAAAAAGAAAAAAAAAAAGATGTACTCCCTAAGGAGAAAATGAACTGAGTTCCATGAAGGCTTCCCCAGGTACAAGAAAGAAAGCCTACCCGGATCCCTATAGAACAAATAAGGAGCTTTGAGAAGCTCAGGGCCACAAGCAGTGCACAGCTCAGCAACGACCCAGCTCCAGGTCACAAGGCTAATGCTTATCACAGTTTCTTAAAGGCTCCGCTCAGGAGACAGGCCTTCAGACCTTCTAGAACACCAAGGAGATAATAATTTATGCTTGGGGCTCTTACGAGTGCCATCTACAAGCAAAACTAAATTTGCTCAGTTCAACAATGGCCACACAACTCACCAGCTCTGTCACACTCCCAACTGCAGAGGGTAAGGAAGAAGAGCACTCTGAGAAGGTGGCCTTCAAACAGCTCCCCCATGAATCACCTCCTCGGAAACCACCAACCTCATCTTTCACACTGCTGGGAAAACAGTTATAAAACTATACATTTCTGAATTAATAAAATCAACATTATGTTAACAAATTCTCTCCTGCCTCGGCTCCTTTGAAAATTCAAGGGATCCACACGTGCTCCCATTGGCAAATCCTTTCTGTAGCCACGCCATTAGGCTGCAAGCAGGAAAATCTAAGCCAGCACACCATCTCCTTGCACTTCAGCACTGAATACAGCGGCCTGCATTTCTCAAAGGGTCCAAACAAAGGCCTTGTTGTCTCTGTTGCAGACCTATGTAGGCTCTGCTGGCTCCTCACTATCAGAGAAGTTTAAACAAGAATGTGCCGACAGACATGGGCCACCAGAGGATTTCCCCCAGAGCACAGATAGTCCTTTCTTTTCCTCAGGGTAAGAATAGAACCCAGGTCTCCACACAAGTTCAGAAGCTCTGATCCCCTCCTCTACATCATGTTCTGCCCAAACTCAAGGGCACAAGGAAGACAATAGTGCAAGACACCAGACAGCCTACACTGCAGTCAAGGAAGACAATAGTGCAGACACCAGACAGCCTACACTGCAGTCAAGGAAGACAATAGTGCAGACACCAGACAGCCTACACTGCAGTCAAGGAAGACAATAGTGCAAGACACCAGACAGCCTACACTGCAGTCAAGTAAGACAATAGTGCAAGGCACCAGACAGCCTACACTGCAGTCAAGGAAGGGCTCTGAAACACACCCACCTGATAAGGCAACAGGGGGCAGGTGGCGGGAGTGAGGCAGGTAACCAATCTCATCATGCCTTGGAAAATCTCGGTAAAGGGTTGTCGCTATCTTCCTGTCAGTTTGTTTATGTACTTACCTAAAGCCATGCCTCTTTACATCTAGCATCAAATCTCAAATTACTGACAGGATCCAAAAGCCTGCAGACAATCCAGCAAATTTTCTAAGTTTTGAGCCACTGACCTACTGAGAGCACCAACCCAATGCTCACTGTCATAATCTTTCATATACAATTGACTGGGAATGAAGTCTACAAGGCTCTTGCTCATCTTGCTTCTGGCTCATTTGGTTTTTAATAGCAGAGGCTGGAGATCTGGCTCAGAGAGAGCATGCCCAGCGTATGTGAGGCCCCTAGCATGATAAAATGTCATCATCATCAGGTTCTCATGTGTGCTTACTGTCCCATTATGTGTAAATACTTTCATGTGGAGGTGGTCCTATGTTTCATGACATCCCTAACCCACACATTCTATGATGATTGCTTGGAAAAATACTATCTTCCCAGAGCTTAGCATGACTCCTGATAAACAGGAGGGCACAAGAAAAAGCCAAACCAAACTAAAACTAAAGAGGGCTGCCTTCAACTGCCACTCTTAGAGAGCACCCAAAGACAGTGCAGTTTCCAAAAGAAATAGTCAGTTCAGAAAAAAAAAAACAAAAAACAAACTACTGAAATGAAGGCATCACTGGGAAACCAAATCAAGACCGGCAGCCAGACTTCCAGAGCCAACAAGTAGCCCATACCTTCTTTGCAACAGTTAGAAATCCACCAATATGTGAATTTGGTTTCCTTTAGTTTTTAAACATAGATGATCCACCTCCTCAAAGGGAAGATTCTGAGGAGTGAGAAGGGTCAAGTACCAGCACTAAGCAACTATAAAACATTAAAGATCGAGATAATAAAAATACCAAGTTATTGTATAATAAACACCTCCATTTCTAGAACCACTGACTGAAAATGTTTTCTATATAATACATACATTACTATTGGGTAGCTAATACTGAAGGCTACATTTTTTTAAGCAGATTTGGCATTTATGTGATTAATAAAAAATGGCTATTGCGAGCAAGTACTTGGCATTGTCTAAATAGATATACAACAAATGAGAAAAAAAATGTAGAACCATCTCCACTGTTTCAGTCAATGTCACTATATGACAATTCAATTGCACGGTGCTCTTGAAATTATTCCAAAGATGAGTTATATAATCCAAAAGTATCCATAGTAGCTTTATGTCAGAAATATACCAAATACTGTAACAATATGGACAATATCTCCTCTTGCAAACAAAATGCACTTAAAACCTCCCTCTATTTTTTCTTTTCAATGATACTTGTTATGATATAAGAAAATAATAATACAGACACAGTAGGGTTACAAAATAATACATGATTTACTGTTGCTGACATATCAAATAGATATAATGTCAAACACGAGCATCATTAAAAGGTTTCAGCCACAAGGTGAGTGATGACAGTCACTAAAACCAAGAGAAGAATGGTGTCCAGAAACCAAGAGAAGAATGGTGTCCAGAAACCAAGAGAAGAATGGTGTCCAGAAACCAAGAGAAGAATGGTGTCCAGAAACCAATGTAAGCATTCCTATATAAAAACAAACCTGGGGGAAACACACTGGAGAGATGGCTCAACAGTTAAAGAGTACCACTGCTCCTCCAGAGGACCTGAGTTCCATTCCAGCAGGAATGCCGCAGCCCACGACAGCAGGAGCTCAGAGACCCTGACTCCTTTCACCTCCACAGGTATCTGCACTCATGTGCACATGCCTCACAGAAACTAAAATATACATACAACTGAAAGAAAATAATTTAAATGTGTTTAACTCTTTTTTTTCATTTTACTTTATGTGTATGGGTGGGTTTTCTTGTTCTGTTCTGTTCTGTTCTGTTCTATATGTATGTCTGTGCACAAATGCATGCCTGGTACCCATGAAGGCCAGAAGACGGTGTCAGAGCCTCTAGAAATGGAGTTACAGATGGCTGCCAGCCTTCATGTTGGTGATGGGTATTGAATCTGGATCCTCTGCAAGAGCAGGTGGTACTCTAAACTGCTGAGCCATCTCTCCAGCCCAGTGTTTTTACATTTTTAAGTCATATAGATAAAATACTGTCTCTAGATTATAATTGTTTTCCCCCCTTAAGTAAAATTAATTCACATATTTGTTTTAAGCTTGGCCATTTTTTCAATTTCACATAAAATTCAAGCAATGATTCAAATACATCAAAGCAACAGCAATGTGTGTTGATTTATCTGACAATTAAAAGGTACTCAAGCCCAGCCTCTTACACACTGCACTGTATGTTAGGTGCATAGCCATCTGACAGATGGGGCTCGAGGGAGTCATCTGTATGCTGTGCTAAGGCTTCCCTTGCACAGGTGAAGCTCACTGTCACAGGAGCTGGCAGCTGACTTCCAGCCTTAGGGAAGAACTGCTCCTCCTCTCACATCCCCTTCTGTGTTAACGCTGCCTCCAATGCCCTCTAAGGGAACTCTCTGGCTTTCCTAAATAAACTAGGAAGCAGAGCAGCACAGTGACGTTATCGACGTAAAATTAACCCTCAAGACTTTCCACTATGCTCTCTAGTAGTTCTTCATCAAACTAAAAAATATGCAATAAAATTACTGTACAAAAATTAGGTTCTATTCTCTAATGAATTAAAAAGCCAACATACATGCCAGATATTGAGTCCCAAGTCCCAAGTCGGATGGTTTGCACACGGGTTCAGTCTCAAGTGCTCACTGCCTTTGAAAGTCTAATACAGACCTATAGAAACTGAATTCAGATATTAGACCCTCAGGCCCTAGTATGTCATATCAGCTTTCTAAAGGCAATGCCTATTTTTAAACTAATGTAAGTTAGGCTCTAAATTTAACCTTTATTTAAATTATTATCTGGTGAAGAACGTCTCGCCAGGCTTTTAAGCAATTACGTTGCTTGAACAAAGCCTTAGTGACACTGGTTTTATATACAACAGACAAAGCCTTCTTCTTCTTGGAACTGGCGTCCATAAGGCAGGGAGGCAGCTGGGAAGACAGAGCATCCTGCAGCTGAGGATCCTGGAATGTCCTTTACATAACTGATACAAGGGGCCTTTCTTCACATGAGGGTAGTTTGGAGAAACTCATTTCCGACTGCTCAGTACACCAGAATGAAGTCATAAGTGTCTCAGCACATGGATACCCCAAAAGTATGCCAACAAAAACCTATTTAGGCTGCCTCACAGGAACTGCTCTCCCCAGAGTACAAGTTCACAGGGCCACCCTGACCTACAGAAGAGCCCCACACACAATGGAGACAGAGTTTCTAATGACCTCTATTCAGAGGTAAGAAGATGAAAAGAGCCATGAATTCCCTATTACACATCTGCTAAGTAATTATGCCTGGGATTGATATGACCTTGGAAACTTTTAATCACCCTCAAGTTCTAAGAAGCCTAAAAGTTCTGGGAATGCCTTTTTTTTTTTCTTTAATTATTTGAAGAGACACAGACTGACTGACTCTCCTTGTGTAGCCTAGGCTGGCTGAGTATTCGCCATACTCTTGCTTTATCTAGCACATGCTAGGATTATAAACTTGTATCAACTATCTCCTCTAGCTCTTGGTTCTCAACATGGCTTTCCAATAGTACAATTATACAGACTTTAACAGGAAAATCACCACAGAATAAAGATTAAAAGTGGGAAAAAACATCACACACACACACACACACACACACACACACACACACCCCTCTGAGAAAAGCCCATAAATACAGAAGATAAATTATACTGATCCTAGAAGTTGAAATAACAGTAATTCAACAAAACTATTTAAGTAAATTTGATTAGTCCAGTCATGAGCACGTTAAAAAAGCCTCTTCTCTCTCACCCTGTAAGTAAGTCTGCCTTTCTGTATGGACTTAAAGATACGCTAAGGTGATTTTCCAGGTACCTAAGAGAACATCCTGATTTTAAGACTAAAAACTGACAGTTTGCCAGATGTGGTGGTGGCACACACATGTAATCCCAGCACTGAGGCAGGAGGAACTTGGATGCAAGTCAAAGCAAAACCCTGTCTGTCTCACAGACCAAGGGGGACAATGCAGCTACCTAGTGGAGCACTTACAGTCTGATCCCCAGCAATACAAAACCAAAAGCAAACCTTTACCCCTTTAGACCATAACACAGCATCAGCACCAAATGCCTGGATTCTCCATGACCAGTGTGTTCACTCACTCGTACACTCACTAAAGGTTGAGTGTGCGAGTGAGAGGAATTGAGACTCACTGTCTGCCCAATACCCACTCTCCTCCTTCCTTTTTCTGCTAGTGTACAGGAAGCAAAGCACCCGGCTCTCTAAGGCCCTGCGGGGCTTCCCTTGAAGCTACATGCATGAGTCAAGAACAAGCTCTGGCTGGTGAGACTAACTACCTTAGGAGAGACGGCTTAAAGGGAAGGGCTGCTCAGAGTCCACTCTTTGTTCTCTCCACTTTAGAATGTAAAAGTGGCACTGTGGTAGCCTGTGCTGTGGAACCACCTGACACCAATGCCAACACATGCAAAGCAGCCTGGAGCCAGTGCTTCCTGCCTGTAAGACCTTGGCACTGCCTCTGAGGCAGCTTTGCCTTCAAATCTACTGCACTGTCCTGAAAGAACAGCACCACTTGCCAGGAGAGAACTCAATGTTTGTAAGAAAACACAAGGCCTCCTATGTCAATCTTCTCTCCTCATGGCCATCCATCACTTCAGCACTTAGAGGGTGAGGTGTGCAAGAGGGCATTTGCCCCCATCCCAACTCTGGGAAAACTTAAAGGCAAAGCCTACTGCTTATCTGTAGCTCTGAAGCCCAGTCCCAGCAACCAACAAGAATTATTACATAAAGAACCTGGAGAAAGTGAATACTGAGTCCCTCAACAGTCTTCCAGTCAGAGATGAAGGCCACTACACCAATGCAGTATGTCATGCAGTGTGCACGAGCTCCAGGCTCCTTCTCTGTTAGCAAGAAGCACAAGTGGAAAACGGACTCTCTATATCTCAGTATCTATGCAGCTCACTGCCTATGTCCAAAGGGCTGAGTAGATCAAAGTGGACACCAGAAAGCCAGTCTCTCTCTCCTCTTCTGCTCACCCATCTACTCACTGCACATGTGGTAAGTACCCACTATGCACTGTATACATGGGAACTACCAAGAATCACTCTGACAGTGTAGCAATGCCAGGGCTGTGTCAAGGCCAATGGCGCTAATGTAACTACAGTGCAGTATGAAGGATGATGGATATACAAACATCCTTCCTGAGTGGAGGCAGCCACAGTCTGGAGTGTTCCTCATAGACTAGCTCATTCACTCACATGAACCCTCTGCTTTCTCTCCAGGATTCAGTAAACAGAGGCCAGAGAACACTGGTGACAGCACCTGCTGCCCACAGGGCCAGTGGCAAGGAAGTGCTGTGATCAAAGACTACACCACAGCTAAAGAGCTGGGAGAGGAAGAGAAAGCTCAAGGCCCAACAGAAGGCAACAGGCAGACCTTAACACTCAGACATCTACCAGGCAGAAAAACCAGAGGCAAGACAGGCAATAGTGCTCATCAACAGTGCCCCGAGCATGCAGACAAGCCTAGTGTGGTACAGCGGGAACTACATTTGCTAAGGGACAAGCTTAGCAAGACAGGCTTGTCAGAAATGCACCTGCATGTACCTCTGCTCCCAAATGTGAAGGGACCCTTGCCACACCGTAGCAATCCTATTCTAAGTCTACAGCACCAATACTGTTTTAATAAAGTATTTATTCATGAAGAATAATGGTGCATTAAAATTTCTTCAAAAAAGAATAGAAATTCACTGGGGGAGAGAATCCTCCCTAAGCGAAAACACTTCTTTTAAAATTCCCCTGTATCACTGGGCACAAGAATGCATGCCTTTAAGTCCACCAATTAGGCGGCAAGAACAGGCAGATTCCTGTGACTTCCAGGCCAGCCTGGCCTACATAATGAGACCCTATCTGGGGGAATGAGGAGGGAGGGAAGAAGGGGGAAGGAGGGAAGGAAGGGGAGGGAAGGAGGGAGGGAAGAAGGGAGGGAGGAAAAGAGGGAGAGGGACAGGGGGGGGGAAATTGAGGAATAAGTTAATTCTGTAAAAAACATTAGTTAAGTCTAAATTTTGGAAAGATTGCTAGGCAGAATCATGGCTTCAAAAGAAGTCTGTGTTTGATGGCAAAGAGTCAGCATTTCAGTCTTTTGTAATAGAAATGTTATTTGGGCTGGCTAAATGCCCACTACATTTGAGCCTCTTAAGTGAGGGATGGCCAAGGAGTTTCAAGTAAATGGGTAAGAATTTCAGAGCAGCCCTTCCACACCTGGTCCTGGCTCTGCTCTTGCAGACATCAAGGCTGGAACTCCAATAGCGTCCTCACACTAGGGATGCTGGCAGCCGGAGTCCCTCTCTAGAGATCCCAACAGACATTTCATTTGTACAACTCAAGCCCTGTGCAAACAGATGCCTGTTCCAGTGGTCACCCACAAGCTTCACTGCACATATTAAAGAACAGTTCAAAGTACTCAGGACGTTTGGCAAAATCCAGTTTCAAACACAGAAGCAACATTAGCACCTAAGTCCTGACTAGGTCTTTTTCTGTCATACATCCATTTGTGATTACTAAAGAGCCTTTGAAATCACAATATAGTCTGTAGTGTTTTCTGTAGACTGGAAACAAATGATCCAGTCTGGAAGGTAACTAGGGAGAGGAGGAGAGTACCACAGATCCCCAGAGAGGGGCCAGCTAGGGAGGGCACGGGGGAAGAGTTAAACACCAACAGCATGGGAAGACAGGCTAGCTACACAGGCTTCTTCCTGGTTTACAGGGTGGCCAACAGTCTAAAATCTGGTTGCTACTGTCTGCCTTCTATCTTTTGATCAGAGATCTAAACGCAACAGTATTCTTAGAAGTTACAGCTTGTGTGAACTGTATCCCTCACATTAAGCTATGGCTGCTCTAGAACAAATCAACTGACTCAGTGAGACATGGTTTTTCTTTGTTTCTTTTCAAAAAATACCCATTCTATCCTTTACCCCATAGAATCAAGCATCCTGGTGCTGCTTATGCCTGCTAGAATTATAATTCCTAGATATCATGCAGAGTTGGAGGAGGGACTCCTGCCTCTGGGTAGAATCAGACATTCACAGACTGAAGAAAAAAGTCAGAATCACCTCCACTGTAACTCAATGTACAGAGACATTGTTTATGGCTATAGACAAAATCCAAGTGGAAATGCTCTAAGAAAGCAGTTCTATTTCTATTTTGACTCAAAAAATAAAAAAATAAAAATAAAAAAATTATTCCTCTCTGTTTCAAATACTGCTGCACACTAACAAGCCTGCCATCAAAGACTCCTGCTGTGAGGCAAGTCACTGTATTATTCAAGAATGGCAAAGCAATGGGACAGCAAAGTGCTCTGCTGAAAGGAAACTCACACCCGACCCCAGCCCATCACAAGCCCCAGTGGCTGACAAGTGCTGCCATCCTGTCCTGCTACTGCTGCAAAGTCAAGGCTAACCTAGAAAGATGCAACAGTTTAACACAGGACAGGTATGCTATAACTGTTCATCTGATGCTTGTTACTAATAAGATTTCAAGTATTTAACTAGTATTTGCCTGTCAAAGATAATGTAAAAAGCACTAGAAACAAATAAAAAGATATCATCACACAATTTCTGAGTAACAGAGGAAGTCTCCTGACTCCTGCCTTCAAACTGTACTACCTCAAACTGCAGCCTCGCATCCAGTCTGTGAGGCCACACTGAGGCACAGGCTCTGTACAGGGCACCAAGGTCAATGCAGGGAGAGACAATAACGTGGCTGCCCAGACTGGCACAATCCCCATCACAGAACTTGAGGCCAGGAAGCCGACCTGTAGGTGAGAAGCCTTGGAAGCACTTTAATCAAGAGAGGAGTAGAGCTAGACATACTTTCTCTTGGGAACTCTGGCCGAGATGTAGAAATTAGCTGAGTGATGGGACAGGTTACTAACACCAAGTCCTGGAAAGCCAAGTCAAACCACAGAAGTGGAACTCCCAGCTCAGGAGCTTTCTAGCTGCTACAACTGTAATTAGACAGGGTCTCCTTGATTTCCATAGACTTCTGCACAGATACAGCCTCCCAGTAGTTGCCAATGGCTTCAGCAGAATAGAATCGAATGTCCCATTTATAAATTTGCAAATAAAATTTATAAAATTTATAAAAATGTAAGCAGTGAACTGGGAGGCATTTTCATTAAGAACTACGGTGATTTCATCCTGAAATACTAAAATGCTTGCCAAACACAACCAGCTTCACACGCAAATGCTTTATATAACCATTGTTATGCACAAACAAAAACTGACTCCGAGTACTTACACAATTCCTGTCTAGAAGAAATACTTAGGCTCATATGAAGAGTACTCCAGCTCCTGCCTATAACCCCAGTGTTGATGAAGCAGAGGCAAGAGCTGTGAGCTCAAAGCTAACCTGGGCTACATAGAGATTTAAAAGTCATCATGGATTACTATATAAGATCTTGTTTCAAAGTTATTTAATAACTAAATAATTCTAATAGTCTTTACATTTTAGGCACTTTTAAGAGTTTTACCCCAAACTCTATGGCATGTTACTGTCCAACAACTTTACAGTCACTTGTTCTAAGGCCAGAGTAAAAGATCATGTCTGTGCTTGCCAACAGTTGTGCTTGTGAAAGCGAATGCCACACAAGCTGTCTGGGGTGGTTCTGAGTTGGTCACTTCCTAGACAGTCACAAAGGAGATTGTATAAACATGAGGTTGGAGGCACAAATATCCATCTGCACAGGATGCTAGCACCATTCTTTAATTCCTCCGGGGTCCTCCTCTCTTGCAAGTATCAAATCTCTGACTACCATGAATTAGGTGAGAGGAAAAAAGATGGAGAGGAGGAGCCATCCCGTCTAAACCAAACAAGAAATCCTCTTTTCACCAGACCATCTGCAGAAGAGAAGATGTTAATTCCATCAGGACCCTGAGTTGTCCCTATGGAAACAGGCAAATTCCTCCCTTCCTGAGCCCAGTCCTATCCAAGCCTTCCTTTGGATTTGATCCCCTGATACTGGATTCATAAGACTCCCTTCAACCAACGCTACTGAAGTAATGCTTTTGATTACTTACATCAAGCAGACATGGGATAAGCTGGCAGAAGAAATGTTCCCATGATAATAAGTCCTAAAACTGCCGGGTGTGGTGGCGCACGCCTTTAATCCCAGCACTCGGGAGGCAGAAGCAGGCGGATTTCTGAGTTCGAGGCCAGCCTGGTCTACAAAGTGAGTTCCAGGACAGCCAGGGCTATACATAGAAACCCTGTCTCGAAAAACAAACAAACAAACAAACAAACAAAAAATAAATAAATAAAAAATCCTAAATTTTTTTTAGGCTTTTCTCACCACCCTGGTCTGGTTAAAAATGAATAATCATGAAATCCAATACTTTTTTTTTTTTTTTTTTGAAGCTTTGACATACATGGTCACAATATACTTCAGCTATATTTTTAATGCACAACTAATATTTACTACTTAATGTTATCTTTATAATTTCTTCACTTTCAGAATTTAACTCAATTCAACTGCAAAGAAGGTTTTCCAGTGGGTTCTGTGTGATTTTGATTTTTGATGGGTTTTTTTAGTTAGTTTGTTGTGCTGGGTTGATCAAACCCAGAGAGCTGTCTAGGGTGGGGTTTCTGTTACTGTGACAAAATACAGTGAAAAACAGCAACTTGGGAAGGAACGGGTATATTCCGTCCTATAACTCTCAGGTCCCATTCTGTCACTCTGGAAGGCAGGGCACATACTCAAGGCAAAACCTGAATCAAAAGCCACAGAGCTGTGCTGCTTACTGGCTTGCTCTTCAGGCTTTCTCAACCTTTCTTGTATAGCTCAGAACCGCTGGCGCAAGGTGGCATCACTCACGATGGACCGGGCCCTCCCACATCAATCAGTCTTCAAAAAAACTCCCAACTTTCCTATATGTGAATCTTATATAAAGGCATCTTCTCAACTGAGAGCCCTCTGCCCAGATGGCTTTAGCTTGTATCAAGTAACAAAACCTAGCCAGCACATTAGGCTAGCATCCTGACCCTAAGCTATATACCACAGCTATCACATGGGAAATGATAGGCTGACCAGGTAAGAGCAGAGTGTCCATGTTGTCCGCATGTTAAGAGACGAAGCATGCAAGGCAGCTGGCAGTGGATGCTGGCTTGTTCCACAAGGGTTCCTACAGTTAGTGTTAAATAACCAAACACACAGCAAACAACAGGAATGCAAGAAATCACTGTGAGGCATCTCTAAAGATAGCAGGACCACCAGCCATCTTTAGCTTTACATTTTACTCTCATTTTTTATTTAAATGCCGAGTGAGTTATTCTTAATTACCGTATATTAGGCCTTCCCAGTTGTCTGTTCCTATTCCCTGCTGTGACTCCATTAACATGGCCTCCTGAGGTTGGGTTCAAGAGATTTATGATCAACTACATAAAATTCCCTCCATACTGATTTTAATGGCTTTCTACTCATAACAATAGCCTAAAATAAATTGGTTAATTTCTAGACCATGGAGCTGTTTCCACTAGGAATTCACTGAACTGTAGTTGTTTTCCACCAGGTGTGGATAATAATATTTATTTCACAACTTTTAAAAGTTGTTAGAGAATGAAGAGGCTTGTGAACACCCTCTCCTTTCTCATCTCCCCAAGTTCTCAAATTCCCCTTTTGGCTTTGACAAAGGGGTTAGAATACAGATCAATTCATGTCACAAAAGGAACTCAACTAAACACTTGGTATCAGAAACCAAGCCAGTGATAATGTGACAAGAGATGGGAACAGAACAGGAAGGACAGGACATTCCAGACACCTTTCTCACCAGAAGTCAGACATGAGAACAGCATTCACAAATGGCTGCTTTACACTATCCTCCCAATTGTCATCAGGAAGAAGACACAAGCCACAGCTCTGGCAACTTCCCATATGGCTCAAGTCTTGGACAATGCAGTGGACACAGGACTAAGTCTGTGAAACAGCTCTGCACAGACAGCCTATTATTTCAAGGTATCTGCCACTCACCCCAAGCACAACTCAAAATTTGTATTTAACCATGATAAGCACTGGTTCCAGGGTAAGATCAAACAGCCACACAGTCCCATTCCTCCCTAGGCAGTCGGAACCACACCGGAACCACACCGGAACCACACCGTAACAACTCACAAAGCAGCTCGTTTTCCCCGACATTTTCTTTCTTTTTCTTTTTAAATTTTTCTAGACAGGGTTTCTCTGTGTAGCCCTGGCTGTCCTGGAACTTGCTCTGTTGACCAGGCTGGCCTCAAATTCAGAGATCCTCCTGCCTCTGCCTCCTGAGTGCTGGGATTAAAGGCTTGTGCCACTACCATCCAGCTATGAAGCAGCTTCTTGAAGGCTCTGCAGTGCGCTCAATAGACACAAAGGCTAAAAGTGCAGGGAATGCAAGAGAAGCAGGAGCCCCACCACGCTCTGTAGATGACTGCAACTGATATGAGGCCTGACCCAGACAGGAGGCCAGAGTGAGCGAAGCCTGTGAAGCTAAGGAGGGGATTCCCACCACTCAGGTTTCTTCTTTCCTTTTTTTCTTTTTTCTTTTCTTTTTTTCAGTTTGATTGTCATGGGGAAGTACTTTTATTTTCTTATATTTCCATTACGCTGGTTCTTTTTTTATTCAAATAATTGGTTTATTATTATTATTATTATTATTATTATTATTATTATTATTATTATTTTACTTATTCATCTCACATCCCACTCACTGCCCCCTCCCAGTAAGCCCCTCCTATAATACCTCAGTCCACATCCCTCCCCTTCTCCTCTGAGCAGGTAAGGCCACCCCCCTCCCCTGCCCCAGCCTGCATAGCCTCCCACCCTGGTACATCAAGTCTCTGTGACACTAGACACATCCTCTCCGACCAAGGCCAGACAAGGCAGCCCAGCTACAAGAGCATATCCCACGTCTAGGCTTTTGGGATAGCCCAGGTTCTAAGCTCTGGCTGGAAAGCTAAGGAGGGGATTTCCATGGCCCAAGTTTCCTCTCCTTTTTCTTCTCTTCCCGGGCTGAGGCACTCTCAAAGGAAGGCGGGCAGGGGCAATGCTCATCTATAGATCTAAGGAACAGAAACTTCCTCTCACACCCTGACAGGGGTAAACCATCTGTTGTCTTTTCCCTTGTCCTTCTACTCCTCCACCCAGAATTGAGCCATCACAGAAAATACCCTGTCCCGTTTTAAGTCCCATGTTTGTGACTGGAAAAGAGCCAAGGGAGCCCCCTAGTGAGAAAGAGAATACCAAAGAAACCAACCAACACCAGAGCACTAACTGACTTCCAGTGAACTTACAGCAGTGGATTGAAAATGTATGTCCCTCCTAGGCTCAAATGCGTTAACTCTTAGTCCCCACCAGGTGGCACTGCTTTGGAAAGGTGTGGAACCTTTATGAAGGGGACCCTCCCTGGAGCATCGGACCACTGGAAAAGGCAGGCCATGAGGTGTCAGAGCCCAGTCCTACTTCCTGACTACTTTGTCAGCCTGTTCTCCCAGGAAGTGACTCCTGTGCATACTCCTGCTGCCTCACCTTCTGCACAGTCACACACTGCATCCTCTCAAAGAGCCAAAGAAATATTTCTTTCCTTACATTGCTCTCCTCAGCCATTTGGCCCCAGTAACAAAACAAAACAAAACAAAAAGTAATTCTTACAGATTAAAAGGCAATTCAAGAAAAAAACAATCTTTTCAGCAAATGATGAAAGATGAAAAAGGAGCCTTTATCTTATGTCAATATTAAAGAGAAAATAAGACATTACTTACACTGAACTGTATGCTATTAAAAAACTATTAAAAGTTTCTGAAGAAAATATAAAGGCAAACTTTCATATCCTTGGAATAATAAGCCAAAGTTTCTAGAAATGTATTCTCAAAATGTAAGTAATTTTTTAAAGAAGACAAACCATAATTCTTCAAAATTAAAACTTTCTGCTCTCAAAAAGACTATTAAAATTATGCAAAATTGTAGCTGGTTGTAGCTTTATTTATACAATTACACATATAAATTATAAGCACACCTTTAATCCTAACTCTTAGGAGGCAGAACTCTAAATCTGAGGTCAGCCTGCTCTACATAGTGAGTCCCAGGCCAGCCAGAGCTACATAATTAGACTATTTTTTTTTAATTAAAATTTTTTTTAAAAAAAGGCCCCCCAAAGAGTTTGCAAAAATAAACACTAGAGACATGGCTCAGCGGTTAAGAGAACTGATTGCTCTTCTGGAGGTCCTGAGTTCAATTCCCAGTAACCACACGGTGGCTCACAACCATCTATAATGGGATCCAATGTCCTCTTCTGATGTGTCTGAAGACAGCAACAGTGTGCTCTCATATATTAAGTAAATAAATAAATATTTTAAAATAAATAATTACACACTAGAAAAAATGTTTGCAACTCACATACACAATAAAACACTCAGAATTTGTTTATAAGACTCCTCTGATAAGCAGACACAGGTAAAGATGACTGAGAGAACCAACTCCTTATACTTATCCCCTGACCTCTTGACCTCTGTCTGTTAGCTGAGACATGCAAGATACATCCTCACCACCACCCCCACACTAAATAAATAAAAATATTAAAGAAGTTCTCTGAAAACTCAACCAAGAAATGTAACAAGTCAATTTTAATTAAGTGGGGCCAAAGGAAATTCAATGACACTCTTTACAACAAAGGATATACAACCAGTAAGCATTTACCCATTAGCAATCAGGGAACTACAGACACACAAATATAAGATGTCATTTCTTGTCCACTACCACACCCAAATGACAGCATCCCAACAGAGCCAAGTGTCCAGAAGGATGCTGAGTGGCTGCAGATCATATACATTGTAACGTGAATGTACAGTGGCCATTCTGTAAAATGGTTTGCAAGATCCTCAAATGTTAAATGGAGGTAAGCTTGGCAGCACATACCTGATTTCCAAACCATGTAGGGGGATGGGGCAGGGACTTCACTTCAGCTCAATGAGGTAAGACCACTCTGAGCACCATAGTGAGAATTCACCTTTAATAAACTGTATACCAACTAGATATAAATATGCACAAATGTTCATTATAATTTTTTGTGGAATTCGTCAAACACTGTAACACCCCAAATGCGCCTCAGTGGGCCGCTGGACAAGCACGCCTCAGCAGAGCACACCACATGGAATCCCACAGCTACAAGGAACAGCAAGCTCGTCTCTCAGGACTCTCAGCTATACTGAGCAAAGGAAACGGGCTTCCATCAGTGATCTACTGTAGGAATGAAACCTCCGGAACGGAAGAGTACAGAAGAAAAGCGTCAGCAGCTACTGCAGGAGAGGGAGCAAGGGTCACACATGTGACTCCCTTGTGTGCAGGCAAGGAAACAGGTAACTTTATTTTGTGCTCACTTTTTAAAACCAACATGAAATATATCAAATTAACAGCAACCTCTGTATAAGTGAAACAAACACTGTACTGAGTTTTGATACAGAAACAGGTTTCTACGGTTAATGGGAAATGTACTACAAAGCGTAGTTTGAACAAAACTGACTAATGAAATACTTTAAAGGTACCTTCAGGTCATTGGTATTTTGGGGTTTTGTTTTTGTTTTTGTTTTTTTAAACAGAGCTAGCTGCTCATCTACAAAATCAAGCTGCTAAACAACAAACCCTAGCCCTAGCCCTAGCCTTATCCCTAACCCTAACCCTAACCCTAACCCTAACCCTAACCCTAACCCTAACCTTACCGTACTCCCCCTCCTGGAACCAGGCTCCTGGCTTGTGAGATGCTGGTGTTACCGGTAGGAAACCAGATGCAGGAGCTCAGAGACATCCCTCCCTGTCCACCTTTGACTCCCTAACAGGAATCCACACTCATTCCCAAGCACACCATGCTGACTGCCTCCAAGGTAGCACAGAAACCAACTCCTGTCTCTACAGTACTCACAGTAGATCTGATGTTCTCAACCCCATAACAAGACTAGACAGAGAGCTTACAACTCCACCATTAAACTCATGAGAGCCTACCAGGCTCAAAACACTGAAAATTTGGTTCCTAAGCCATGTCTCTGCAGTCTATCAAACTACGCTTCCACTTCCACAAAAGCCTTCAACTCCTGTAAAATACTCACTACTCAACTAATGTTTACTTTTTCAAGCAAAACCAGTATAGATGCTTCCCTCGGCCTGCCTGCAGTCTACTCTTGCACCTTTTCAAGGATACATACACCACACCCCTGCAGGAAATACCTACTGATGTGTGACTTTGCAAAGCATTTAATAAATTTTTTATTGTAATGGCGCAGCTATGAGTAGCTCTATTTTCCTCCCTTGGTTTTCTCTTCCAAAGGTTTCCAGTACCAGAACCTAAGGACATGAAGAACTCTCCCTCCCTCCTTCCTCCTCTTCTGGGCTCTAAGGAAAAGTCTACGTTTTGAAAAAAGACTGCTGGGTTTCTCCGCATTTCTACCAATCACATGCTCAGAAATGGGTACATAATACACTAAAACTTTACAAAAATAACTAAATGATTCCTTAACAAATATAAGAGCTGGGTTGCAGTGGGAGTGGCTGCTTCTTGGTGAGGACCCTGCTTAAGAACTGCACAGTCCTGCTCTGATTAGACCAAGCCAAGCCTAACCGCATGCTACTCTACTCTCCAGAGAGAGGGGCCTGTTAGATGCAGGACTGGGGCTCCTTAAAGGATGCTTCTTAAAGGTTGTGCCTTCCTCCATCCTAACAGATGAAATCAGTAAACTCCTCTACCACAAGTCTACATTTCCTGTCTCAACTACCCTGAGTGCCCACTCCTCTGGGTGACTTCACCAACTAAGTGGTTATTCTAGAGTTGGATTTCCTCTTTCCTTTCTTTTCTTTTACTTTTTTAAGGGGGTGAGGGGTGGAGGCACCTCCAGACCCAGAAGATGTCAGTTCCCTTGGGGCTGCAGTTACAGGTGGTATGAGCTGTTCATATATGTTTAGAGAATAAATTCAGGTCCTTTGCAAAAGTAGCAAATGCTCTTAACAACTGAGTCATCGTCTCTCTATGCCCAGCACTAGATTTTCTTAGGCTGAATTTACTTTCTAGTTAACTTTGTGGTTCATATAAACTTATCCTGGGAGGAGGCTCAGCTCTGCCAAGTTTTTACAGCTCATTTGTTTGCGTTATTGGCATGCTCACTGCATGGTCCTCCTTTATAGCTTTAAATAAAGCTGGTTAACATAATCTTCTAGTCTGCCTGGGAGCTGTATGGGTGGCATGTTAGAGTAGACAGAAAGCAATCCAGGGAATGAGGGACCCTCTGTACAGGACAGCCCCCACACACTTGCCAGTGCAGCCGTGCTCCAGCCACAAGCCCTGATTTCTGGCCCAGGCACAGCAGGTGCAATTCTAATATTAAAGACAGACAGTTCCTGGCCTTTCAGAGTCTGACTTACAATGACACAAAAAATGACCGAAACTCAGTAGAACTGTCCTTTCCACTCTGGTCGTGGTCAAGGCTTGTGTTCATTGGCAATGCTCTGGTTGGCAACAGGTGAGCTAATCTGTCACTAGGCTGGTGAATAAGAATATGTTGGCTTGCCCTGAGTTTGTCATGAGGTAGAGGGGCTCCTCTGTCAGTTAGGTTGCTCTCGTTCCTCAGAACCTCAGAATAAGTGTGCTTATTCTGAAAAGCAGCTCTGACAGGATTTCCGCTTTCAAGCTTCTTCCCCTTCCATCATGCTGGCCACACACCCCAGCTCCTCAGTGCTTCCAAAGCACTATTCAGGAAGGCATTCCTAGAATTATCACCTTGTCTGTGACAGACTGCCCCAAGCACTCGTCAGCTCCTACTATCTTCTTTCCATACCTACTTCACTTTAAAAAAAAAAGTAATGCAAGAACAAGAAAAGGAGAATCAGAAAGCTGGGGACAAACAAGTCTGAGACTATTCCTAAAATGTATGCATTTCTACTTCACTCTTGGTTATGATCAACATTGATAACCACTATTATTGGCAGTGATCAATGAGATTTTTAAATGATCTATAGGAATTTGATTTAGAAAACTTACTTCTCTATTTAAAAATGATTACTATATACATTATAAACTGTAATCATCCTTACAATATAAAGGAAAAAAGTATTTTGTTTATACATTTAATTAAATAAAGATAATTATGTTTATATATTTAATTACAAATGATTGCAAAGGCTAAAAGTAATTCATTCTGTTTTCATTCTTGTTGCCTTAGTAAACAACTCTAGGAACCTCAACCTTCATCAGCAATCTAACTCAAAGGCCTCTTTCTAACATTTTCAGTCATCCATTAGTGTAACAAAGACAAAGATGTCATTAGAAGCAGACCACCCACTTAAACTGGAGATTAGAACATTTAAAACAGATTAGAACATTAGAAACATTTAAACCACAGCCAGGTATGGCCCATACCATTAATCCCAGAACTCAGAGGCAAAGGCTGGTGGATCTCTGTGATTCAGGGCAGCCTGGTCTACACAGTGAGTTCCAGGCCAACCAGGAATCATATAGATTCAACCAGCAACAGAAATTAATGCTGGCCTAAGTATAGACACTGAAATAGCAATGAAGAGAACCACTAGTCTTATGTGACAATTAGAAATGTTGTCCCAGAAAGACAAGAAAGCATTCCTATAGACACTATAATAAAAGACAAGATTGTGGTCAAAACATGGGGGGAGGGGGGGGGAGAGCCAGGCACATGCCTTTAATCCTAGCACTCGGGAGATAGAGGCAGGCGGATTTCTGAGTTCTAGGCCAGCCTGGTCTACAGAGTGAATTCCAGGACAGCCAGGGCTATACAGAGAAACCCTGTCTCAAAAAACAAACAAACAAACAAAAAAAAAAAACATGGGGGCCTACCGCACAGTGCTAAAGTGCTCGCCTAGCATGTGGGGCCCTGACTCTTCTTCTTTAGCATGGAGAACTATTTAAAAAAATAAAAATAAAAAAAATGAACAACTAAATAAAAATAAGACTCTTAAGTTTGGTTCTTGTAAACAATATAAAACAGTTCATCGTGAACTAACTGGTCAGAAGCCAAAGAAATAGCACAGTGGTTAGAAGCACTCAAATCAGGTGTCTCACAACCATCTATAACTCTAATTCTAGGAGATCAAAGTACTAGCCTCAGCATAGACAGGCAGGCAGGCAGGCAGGCGCATGCATGCATGCATGTGCACGTGCACACACACACACATACATACACACACACACACACACACACACACACACACACACACACTTAAAAATAAAGTAACTCCTTGAAAAAAAATAAAGGCTACAAGCCTGAGACTATAAATACCCATTTAGTCAAAAGTGGTGAATACTAAGCAAAACAAATGTCCTTCTTGAAAACAGACATTTAATTTAGTCGATAATGAATACAAATCTGTGCTTTAGGCACTATTTTCAGGGTTAAGTAAACAAATGTAATATAAGCCTGCTAAGAGGACATAATTAGAACAGTGAATTTTATTACCTCAGCCTCCAACCAGGTTCTACTAATGCCCTTGTTTATCCCAGCAAAATGGAGAGCAGCCTGGGAACTGTCCCAGTTTCTCTGAGAGTTATCAACTGAAGCTAATGTTTCCTGAGAGAAAATTCTGCTTTGTTGGGTCCTTGAGCTACCCAATACCCTTGTCACACCCTCAGTGGGCAGTATGGGAGAGCCAGCTCTGCGCTGTGGCTAGAGGATCCTTGGGAACCCACAGCAACCCTTGGGAACCTTAAAAATGAATTTCACCTTAAAGCCTGACAGACACAGCATGGGAAGGAAGAGAAGCTTGCTCTGGTAGCCACCCTATTCTCTTCCTGTCTTGTTTGTCTTCCAATACCTAACATAGGACCTTGGGCATCTTAATATGTGGAGTACCCACTTCTCCCCTAAAGCACCTTAGAACTAACTGATTGTCAGAATGGAGTATTTGCTATCTGTTCAAATTCAGTAATTATGGGGGACACTAAGAAGCCACAATTAAAGACTGACTGGAGAACACACATTCCCATATCACGCCTACTGGTTCCTCCAACATAGGGGAGAAAACGCACATACTAGAAAGCCCTGATCCCTACAATGGAACTAAAACCTGAGAGTAACATGGAGTAAACCCTGTGATAGAGCAAATGACTATCAAGTTAGAGCAGGCTAAATAATGCAATCTATTTGATTTTTCCATTTCAATAACCACTGTCGCTCTAGCAGGGTCTCACTGTGTAGCCCACCAAACCAAGGGCTGCGATTACAGGTGTGCAGCTCTTTACCCACGTTCATTTCAACTTCTTAAAATACAATTAAGTTTCTTTTTTTTGTTTGTTTTTGTTTTTGTTTTTGTTTTTCAAGACAGGGTTTCTCTGTATAGCCCTGGCTGTCCTGGAACTCACTTTGTAGACCAGGCTGGCCTCGAACTCAGAAATCTGCCTGCCTCTGCCTCCCGAGTGCTGGGATTAAAGGCATGCGCCACCCCGCCCGGTTTCTTAGCTCCTCCCAGGTCAGAACACAAGGGCAATAAGGCATACCTGATGGCCCGCACATATGCGCACCAAGCCTTCAGTCTTGTTCCTAACTCCCTACCATTTGCTTCATTATAACAGAAAGCCCACTTACCAAACGCTCACTCAATTTGCAATAGCAATACTGTTTTGTTAAGGGAAGCATGCCTTAAAAAAGGTTTTCAACAAAGCACTAGCTACAGATTGTGACCTAACATCTCTTTAACCCGATCATTAGAAAGGGATCAAATTGTCAGAGTGCTTGAAATCCTCACTTACAAAAGGTGTGACCACCTTTTACTGGACTGAGTATGTCAACAACAAAGCTTGTGATAAGTTCAAGTCATCAGCAATAAAGCCCAAACCATGAAGTTTCCAAAAGGAAACACTGCAGGATGTCTGTGGGCCAAAATGGTCTCAGAAGAAAACAGAACATATTCAGGACAAGAAAATAGGCTTCCCAAGACATAAGATTAGTAGCCTGAATGATAAAGATATCTTATTAAAAACTATGTCATCTAATGACTGTTACAGAGAGACAGACACCCACACACCAGCACAGGCACACACATACACTGTACAGGAACCGCTGGAAAAGACAGATGTTAAACCTCAATCTCAAGAGAAGAAAGAGACTGTGTATCCACAACGTTTAAGCAACCCACAACTTGATGATGTACACTTGCTGGACGGAGGACAACATGGAAGAGGAAGGGATGCTGGCCCCTCTCTCCCGTGAGGACCTAAGGGCTGAAAGCTGGAGGGGACAGCAGACTGCAGAGACTACATGAGGAAGGCAGAAGAGCAGCTCAGATGGATTCGGGTAGTCTGAGCTGTCTGACTTTGGAGCAGTGTACTTTGCAGAGTGTCAGCCGGTCTCCACTGAGGAGAAACTTGACAGAGACAGCACTTCTGACATCCGATCATGATGGTTTCCAAAGAGCATCTTCTCAACCACAGTGCTGGTAGCAACAGTCCTTACTCAGCTTTAATGGGCTCTACAAAATGAGAATGTAAGGTTGTTTGGAAGAAAGATATATTTTACTTTAAAAACTAGATTCATGAGCCGGGCGTGGTGGCGCACGCCTTTAATCCCAGCACTCGGGAGGCAGAGGCAGGCGGATTTCTGAGTTCGAGGCCAGCCAGGGCTACAAAGTGAATTCCAGGACAGCCAGGGCTACAAAGACAAACCCTGTCTCGAAAAACCAAAAAAAAAAAAAAAAAAAAAAACTAGATTCATAACACATCTTACACATTCTGTCTTGTCTAAAAATAACTCTTTCTACAATAATAGGCTAACACTGTAAGGATACAAAGTAACAGAATATGTCAAAGTTGCCCATAATTATTAAAGTAGTTGGGCCAGGATTCTTTAGCTGTGACTTTATATAATTACACATTTGGTGCTGTCTAGACATGCTATTGAGTTAAGATTCATAACACATACCACCCTACCCCAGTGCTGGCAGACCAGAATATAATATAGGGTTGCCCACTGTAGTATTTAGGACATGAAACTGACAAAGCTGTGTTTTTAATATACAGAAGTCAACGACTTATAACAATAAGATAGGGGTGACCAGCCCAGAACCACACATATGCTGCAGCAAGCACTGCACCTCTAAACTGCTTCCCCATTCTGATCAGAGTCACATCTACTGTGAGTTCGTCATAACAAACCTGTCTGTGCCCCTACACCCTTACCTGCATCCTGGAGTCCCTGGCTGATACACTGTGCGAAGCCTGACTTGCTGTTTTACAGATCAGTGTAAGAATCTAACTGTCTCAGGGGACTGCTGGAAGCTGCTTAGACTGAACTGCCACTTAGAAAATGATACCACATGTAAAATAAAATATTTTTTTCACCTTAAGCAGTACAAAGAGAAAAGAAACACATGATTTCTAAGAAGCATCAACAATAAATGAAGGAATTTTGATCAGAGCAGCTAGAATGTCAAGCCAATAGGTAATGAATGCTACAGACAGAAAATATTCATGACAAGCAAAAGTTATTTTAGAGTAAAACAGGAGTGGCACCCAACGATTTTACAGAGGAGAGGCATCCTTAGTATTGGGCAGAAGAGGGGAGGGCAATAAAAAATAACATTTGAACAAGGAAGGCAAACTAAAGGCAAACAGATGTGGGTTCAAATTCTGGCTCTGCAGCATATAAGCTGTGTGAGCTGCAGAAAACATCTGCCTTATTACCTTCCAATCAATACCCAAAGGAGACACTTAGTAAGCCCAAGCACACATCAAGTGATGATGGCCACTATGGTGATTACTGTCAGCATGAAAGTTCGCAGTACCAAAAAAAAAAAAAAAAAAAAAAAAAGGCCGGGCGTGGTGGCGCACGCCTTTAATCCCAGCACTTGGGAGGCAGAGGCAGGCGGATTTCTGAGTTCGAGGCCAGCCTGGTCTACAAAGTGAGTTCCAGGACAGCCAAGGGCTATACAGAGAAATCCTGTCTCGAAAAAACAAAAAAAAAAAAAAAAAAAAAAAAAGAAAGTTCGCAGTAAGGGCTTGGAATCTCAAATCTATCACATACAAGAAACAAATGCAGTGACAATCATACCAGTTAGGAGTTAGACAACATGGAAGCTAGAGACTCTAAAGCTGTAAACAAGCACCAGTCCTTCCTTTTCCTCTTCAGTACTACGAGGGATGAGGAGGGAAAAGCACAGAAGCTACCCCTTGGGATCAACTGTTACTGCCAACCACTTACTCCATCAGATAAGGACACACAGGCCAACTCCGCAAAGCTCAAGCTAAGCAACTTCCAGGCAAAAGTCCAGAGGCACCGGAGCCCCGCCTACCCAGAAATCAACTTCTCCCAGTTTCACTACAGCATCTTTCTGGGTAGCCAGCGACCATCTGAAAAGTACCTGTACAGGACAGAAACACGGACTTAGCATCAGGGCTGAGGAGAGGGCAGTCTGTCTCTGTCTGCACAGGAACCAGGAAGGATCTAACAAGTCCTCTGTGGGTCTTGTCAAATGTTACTGTGACAACAAGGATGATTCCGGTGAGAGCCTCCTGGACAACATGACGGAGGTACCCACCGGCATGCCGTCTCTCCACACAGGATTCTGAACCTTCATGGGTAAAAGGCAGATAAAGAAGTCCCAATGTACTGTGCCCAGGCTCAAGCTTCAACACGGTACAGTCAGGCCATTTTGTTACTGATCACAAGTTTCTCCTTGAACTTCACTTTCCTTGCTGTGTACTTTTTGGGTGATCTACATATGATTCACTCAGTAAGTGCCTTTGCCTCAACCATCTCCCCCTTCTCCCTCATCCTCCTCCTTCTCTTTTTTTGAAGACAGGGTTTGACAATGAAGTCCTCCTGGCTGACTTAGAGCTCAATACACAGGCCAGGCTGGCCTTGAACTTGATCTGCCTGTGTTTGTCTCCCATGTGCTGTAATTAAAGGCATCTGCTACCATGTAAAGTGTCTTTTCATCTAGCATGGCAGCTCTAAGCCCACCTTCTCCAGGGGACAGTTCTCAATAGGCTAAAGTCTTCTCTGTTGAGATGAGTTTTTGGTGAAGTATGGACAGAGATGCTCCTGCAAGAAGTTGACTTGACTGGTAACACCTAGGGAAGCTTTTTATAAGGAGACCCATACACCAAGCCCACTGGCACCTACCACTTTCAGATTACAGGGGAACTGACCCCAAAGACCCCCCCTTCCCATCCTATATTATCCCGAAGACCTCAAGCCATGTGCACACAGTCTCACTTCAGGGGAGTGACTCCGCCCCTCATTTGTTCTACTTAAAGAATTCTGCTTCTGGAGATACCTGCCTTCTTCCCTTTTATCTAGACATCAGTTCCATTTATCCCATCTAATCCCATTCTGTGGTATATTATGCACAGCCGTGTTGGGCCATTTCCTCCTACGTTCTATTAAAGTCATCTTTATATACATCCTTGATCTCCTTTAATGGCTTTGTGTCTAACTCAGCAAAGATGGTCCTCTAGGGTTCCAGGGTTCCATATATTACTGCATGTCTGCTGTAGGGTAAATGATCTGAGACAATGCACACTGTGGAGCCACCAGAGCTATAGCCTTGAGACTGACTGGCCAACAGATCTTAGACTGAAGAGGGCAAATGGTGACCTTCAGCCCCAGGAAGCTCAGAAGGGAGTCACAATGGAATTTTGCTCCAAGCTCCATAGTCCTTTTACATGTTCACAGAGAAAACAAGAGTCAGGCTCCTTGGAGCTGAGCTACCCACCCTCAATGAACCAGAGAGCTAGAACCAGGGAAGGGATCTGTTTTCTGCTCCACCCTTGCATACAGTCTTGCTGTTTACCACTGATCCTAAAATCAAACCACCAGCAGTTCAGTGTCCCTATAAGTCAGCCACAGGAAGGACACCTGCTGTTCTGCACTAACCAGCACTCTCCGACTTCAGCAAACAACCTGCTGAACATCCACCTCAGTCCTCAGCCTAAGACAGAAGCAGCTGCCTTTATACTGTCTTTCTTTAACAATTAAATTTAAAGACAAGCTATTAAAAAAGGCCTTGGCTACTTTTCAACGGAAACAGAACTTCCTAAAGCAAAAACCTCTTCAATTTCCCCAAATCAAGTCTTTCACCTCATTTGGAACTGAAACCCCAACTTTGACAATCCATGGTATACTTGTTCTGTGGGTCTGAGGGCTTCCAGGATCCAGGCTCCAGCAAGGCATTTAAAGGAGCTAGTGCCTCAAAGCGCAGCTAGCCCCCAGGGCTTTGTGGCTCAGGCGTGATGGGGCAGCCCAGTAGGACAAGGACAGGAATCACAGGTTAAGCAGCTGACTGGATTAGCTACCAGGTAATAATCAGAGAGGGTAGCTGATATCAGACCCCAAGCCTCAGAAGGAGGCTACATTCAGCAAAGACCCCCCACAACACAAGTACACACCCAGCCTGAGCTTCAACCAGCAAAACTGGCCACTTCCTACAGCCAGGCCACTCACTGAGTGAGGAGCAATGAGCAGAATTATAACCAGACCTGTGCGATCATCACTCTAATCACTGTGATCTCACGTTCCCAGGGAAAGCCATACCTGTGTTGAAGACTCTACAAGGCTGAACTGACTGGAGGGAGGTGTAGATCCAGAACCAAACTATCTTGGTCTAGTTTTGGTGTTCTTAACAACCATTCACCTATCTCACAAGGCACCCTCGTGACTATCACATAAGACTCTTAGAAGATACTAACAGACTCCTCACAAGCTGAGAATGCCGTTCATTACACAGCATCCTATAACTATTATATAACTATAACTATAACATATATGGGATATAGCTATATCCTGTAACTATAATTATTCCTGCCTGCTGGGACCGGCCCACCTGATGTTCCTACCAGTGCATTTGAAAAAGTGACTGGATTTATGGTTTGGTGTTGTCCTATGGCTATATGAACTTTATGACCCCAACCTACATCCTGACCACAGCCATTCAAATTTAGCTTGAAAATAAACTCTCTTCCTTCCTTTGAGATGAGAGCTATGTTTTACATAGACATCATCACATGTCAGCAGCTAGAAGCTTAGCATGTGCTTGGAATTTTATATAAGGATTTCATGTGAGAGTCTCAATTACCCTTTGATACAGTACAGATCTCCAGGAAGTTCCCCTGTCTTTAAGAGAAAGAGAAAAGCATTCATTCAGAGGGTCAGGTGAAGGCCCCCACACCCCACACACTGAGACCTTAGCAGTTGGAGTGGTCCACAGAAACTAAGTAATGGTCCCTGTAGTGGCTGGTGCTGTGAGCACTGAAGGACAACAGTGAGAACAACAAAGGTCCAAGAAAAAGCACGAAGAGAAGGAAGGCAGCTGACAGACAATACCGGGCATTAGACACTAAGTGTTCTCAGCAGTCCATCCATAAGCAGAGAAGCTGCCTGCACATCAACTCCCTCACAGGGATTCTACTTGCCACAATAAAGCATCTTAGTCACAGAACACACTATATGTCACCCATTGTCACTAGACAGACACCACAAACCCAGGGGAAATGTGGACTTGCAATAACAAGGCCTGAGTCCAGTGACTATGAGATGAAAAAAGTAATCCTCTGTATGACCCACTAACAAAGAAGCCAACAAGAGGCCATGCTGCCCTACGTCCCCACAGCTGCTAGGAAAGGAGTGAAACCACAGGAAAGGATTTTGTAGTAACACCAGATACCACACTGAGAGGCTGCCATGATGGCAGAATTCATCAGAATCATGAGCAAAGCACTTGCCACTATTTTTAAATGTAGCCTAAACGCTGCTCAAAACTCCCAGGACATCACCGCTCTGCACCCCAGGGTGCTCTGAAGGCAAGGCACAGATGTGATGTAGCAGAACAGATATGCCTTTGGTCCAGTTCTGAGCATTTGAATAATGTGACTTGTAAGAATTCTTTCCTGTGACATCCTTTGACTGCACTTCCAACAGAGGTTACAGAAGGTGCGTTCCATGCCTGCCTTTACAGTTCCGAGCTTCTGCTTAGGTCAGTAGATAGCAGACCATGACCTGCTATCCTGTGAGATTTCCTGAGGACATCCATCCTTCTTCTGCAGGGTCTACTCGAGTCGCTAAATGTCAGTGTACTCAAAGATGGCTTTGCAAAGGGACAGGAGGAATGGCAATGATTCTATCCCGAGTCAGTCAATAGGGGATACGAAGAAGCCGAGGCCATCCCAGGGTCTGACCCAATACCTCTTAGGTAATTACAAACATTTCTATTAAATGCACATGCAAAATAAATACAGAGAGTCTCCATCTATGACACATCAGACAAATTAGTCAAAAACAAGGTACAGAATTACAAGGCAATTCAAAACAGTATTCCAAAAATTATTTAAATGGATGGGAAATATTCAAAGATGTAAATAAACACAAAAAGCAGAAGTACCATGTGATTCCTTCCAATTTTGCTACTATTAAAACACAAACATGCAGAGGAAAGCACAAAATCAGAGAAATGCCAGCGACAGTGGTGTCCCTTTGTTCCTTCCCATAGTTAGTTAAAGGCAGCTAGTAGGGGCAGGAAAAATGGCTCAGCTGTTAACAGCACTGGCTGTTCTTCCAGAGGACCAGGGTTCCACAGAGCAGCTCACAACTTCAATTCCAGGAGATCTGATCCCCCCTTTTGGCCTCCTGGAATACAAGGCATGCCTAACACACACAGACATATGAGCAGGTGAAACACCTCTAACACATAAAATATAGAATAAAAGCTAGCTTCTGTTACTTATCTCACCATGCAAAAGAACAAATTCTTTTGAAACAACAGGTACAAGAAAGCAGATCTTACAGCTGGCAGCTGTCTGTAAGATGTGTATTGCATATTTTGTTTGATGCAATTACTACAGTAACTGGGAGAGAATATGAATTTTCCAGCAACATTTCAAATAAGAATACCTGTCAATTAACTGTTAATAATAATAATAACAATAAACCTGTTGGAGATCTTTATAACCAGAGTGTAAAAATCAGAGATGTTTAACACCACTAGCGCCAAACACTGATAGCAAGTAGGTACTTCTGAAACCACCACAAAAAAAAAAAAAAAGAAAGAAAGAAAGAAAAAAGAAGAGAAAAGAAAAGAAAAGGAAAAGAAAAGGAAAAAGAAAAAAAGTTTTTCAAGATAGGGTTTCTCTGTGTGGCCTGGGCTGTCCTAAAATTCGCTCTGTAGAACAAGCTGGTGAGAATTCACAGAGCTTCTCCTATCTCTGCCTCCCAAGTACTGTGTGCCTCAAAAGTGTGTGCAGCTACTGCACATAGGCACTTTAACCATTAAACGACAGCAAAGAGATGCTTAAGTGGGTGAAGGGCCTGCTGTGTGAGCATGGGCACCTGAGTCGGGATCCCCAGGACGAGCATAAAAAGCATGGTAGTGTGCATGTGTAACCCTAGTACTAGAGTGGGAAAGCAGGTTTCCTGCTGGGCAAGCTCACCAAGCAGATGGGTAGGATGCGATCCCAGCTCAGAAAAGGAAGGTAGAGGACAGTGACAAAAGAAAGACACCTACCTACTTCAACCTGCAGCCTCCATACCTGGAGAAAGCACAGCAGGGCAGAGGAGGGCAGTCAGTTAACCAGTTTGAGAGAACAGATCCAGTCTTTCCCAAATCACACCAGAGCACAGAAATTCTGCACGGCTAAGATCAAACTTCCCGTTCACATTAAAATTCCCAAGGAACAAACAAGACTGAGTGTCGCTCTCAGTAATCACTTTATCTGACATCAGGGCCACTGAGCTTCCCTAATCTATGCAACAGACACTCAAGAGATACCTGAGTGTCCAAAGGGAGAGTTGTCCCTTACACTAACCCTGGCCTCCACCAACTAAGAATCTTGATATAGTCGGCAATACCGGAAGCCACAACGTTAACACAACAGAAGTTCTTTCATCCACTGACACCAGAGTCAAAAGTACCCACTCGATTTAGAGTTTACTGATTAAATAAAAATGCTCAGCTCTGTCTCTCAGTGCAATCAAGGCAGTGGGGTGTCTGTCCCCTGAGCCTGGCTTGCAGGCGCACATCAGTGCTGCTTCCCAAAGCTAAAGCAAAGGGGAGGACAGACTTGTTCTCAAAGTCACATAAGAGCACAAACTATTTACAAAAAACAAATGTCATCCCAGATTGGGGGGGCCCCACCGGAGCAAAAGAAATATAACCTGGGAACCAAGACTGGGAGCCAGTCCCAGGCTCTGGGAACTCTAGCGGATACCCATCTCCTGTCTCAGGACTAATCAGAAGACAATGCTTTGTGCTTCTTCCTTCTAATGATGCTCAGATTTCTAAATGCCCTACAGTCCTGAGGACAGGACTGAATGTCATACTGACTTTCTCAGGATGAATGCTAATTTAATGAGAATCTTATCCTGGCCCCATTGAAGTAAATGAAGTTGTTCTCTGCCCACAGAGAGCTGAGAAGAACAGTAGCTCTGCTCTATAAAGACTCTGGTACCTAACAGTTGGCAGTGGGTATCATTTTCAGGAACATGAGCCACCGGCTAATGCACTGAGTAGACAGGAACTAGCACCAGAGCTTCCTCCAGCACTGCACCCAAGCCTGGGTATATAGCAGAGCCTGGGTATATAGCACAGCCTGGGTATATAGCACAGCCTGGGTATATAGCAGAGCCTGGGTATATAGCAGAGCCTGGGTATATAGCAGACTGTCTGGTACGGTAAGGTTTTGCCTTACATTATCAACTGGCCTCTTCACACTGGACAGTAAACTAAAGTGTACAAAAGTAGGACTGGGAACAAGCCAGACAGCTCAGCAGGTAAGGACACTTGCCACCAAGTATAGCAACCTGAGTTTGATCCCTGAAACCCACATGATAGAAAAGGAGGAACAACTCCTATCCTCTGTCCTCCAAGTACATGTCCATGGCACATGCACATACATACATACATACATACATACATACATGGATGGAATAAAAGTTTTTAAGCAATGTTGTTTAAATAAATTTTAAAATAGCAAAACAAACTGTAAAGTGCTACATATCTTGAGAGACAAACAACACAGGAGTGTCTTCATGGTCTAAAAACAGAATCTGGGGAGTTTAATTCAAGAACTCTAAGCACAAATTTTATGTCCACATTCTATTGGAACCTGCCCCAACTTAAGCAACACTAAGAGGCACCAGGTCCTCCAGCAGCCACCAGTGAACAACACACTTTGCTTAACTGCAATGGTTCCAAAGTCACAGAAATGCAGGCTCTGTGAGGGCCAGAAAACCTTTAGAAACCACTTTCAAATGTTCCTATTTGTCTGTTAAGGAAAAAATAGAAAACCTTAATATTTATACAAAATGTATCCATTTATTAAAATTCTTTACTAAATGCTAACAAAATAATACTTTTTTATAATAAATTACTGGAATTAGAAACAGTCCGTGCTGCCAGGGCAGTAATCTCACCGCTGCTCAATGCTTTAGCAAACCTCCTTGGATTTCCATCTATCCTCTGGGCTTTGAGTCAAGTAACTAAAATCTTGGCTTAGAAGAAAGTATGTTAATTTGGGATCTTGACCCTTTTAAAAGCTAAAGAAGAGAATGTTATACTACACGCTTTGCATTTTTTAGGTCAGTCTATGAGATGGGATTGTTTCCAGTTACTTCAGTTCTATTTGGTTGTTTGGTCTAACGGAACTGAAGAGCATCTACAGACTGCCTCTGACACAGAAATGATGAATCTGACCAAGGCATAAATTTTATGGTCTTCAAGACTGACTCAAGCCCAAAAGGCAGTTTACCAGCTCTTCCATCCTGACAACAGCTACTCCTGGGAAACAGGAGTGATGTCCTGGGACTCACCCAGCATCTATCCACCCAGAGAGCATTTGCTTGGTCTGGTCCTCCCTGTGTCTTGGGTACTAGAGATTCACTTAGCAGGAAGTGATGATCAGGATGGACTGGAATCTGCTTGCAGTAGTCAAGCTCAGCCTGTGCCCTCCTCTGCACCACTTACTAGACTCAACTAGACAATAAGCTTCAAAACCAGGGCTAACCAGTCGTCAACAAACTTTCTCCTCACCTTGGTACTAAGAGATTTACTTTTTTAATTTCCTTGGAAAAGCAGTTTAAACTCTTCTTAAAGCAAGCAGAAAGCTGCATTTTTATAAATATCATACATGGGTAAAGGTTCAACCAGGGCCCTTAGGGATTTTCTGGGCAATAATACATGACAGAGGTCACCAGGAAAGTTGGCTCTTTTCTGGAACTAAGAAGACAACAGGAGGTCACACCTAAACTGCCTGACTGGTCACATGGCTCATGAGGAAGTCTCACTTTGTAGACTTCAGATCTCAAGACTCACAAATGAACACCACACAGACCTATGCATGCAAATCAAGATTCCAACAGATTCACAACAATCTTGTGTTTCTACTTGTCCTGAACCTTGATCTCCACACTAACAGGATTGCAATCAGAACTCTAGCCCACAAAACAAACATTTCCCCATGGGTAAATCTGAGCTTTGTTTTGGTTTTTGTTTTCATTTATACTGAATCTTTAACTCAAACTCTCAGAGCTCTGCCTGCTTCTGCCTCCTGTGTATGCTCTGGGATTAAAGTGTGCTTCACTACTGCCTGGCTGCAATCACTTACCATTTCCTTATCAATTCATTTCCATTGCATTTCTTTTTTCTAACCTCGCCATGTTAGACCAAATTGGGACTTGAACTCACAAAGATTCTCCTGCCTCTACCTCCCATGAACTGGGATTAAAAATTGCACTACCACCCACACCTGGCATGAATTTTAACTTTGGCTAGGTCTTTTTAAGATTTTTTTAAACAAAAAGATATCTTATCAGTCTCAAAAACAGCAAACGTTTCTCAATACCTACAGAAAGAGGATCCAAATTCTTCAGCAGGGCTCCGTTCCAGCCTAACTTTTCAGCTATTTCCCCTGCCCTTCACACGCCTTTCCCTGCAGACATGCTGAACCCACAGCAATCCTGTCCTCCCTCCCTTAGGCCCAGTTCACAAAGTCCCCCAAAACACTACCCTATAATTCCAAAGTTCATCTCTCCTGCTGTGCCTAATTCAAGGGCCACCTATCTAGGCATTTCTTAGTGTCTCTGTGAGTCACCACAGGGTAGGCCTCACATACTGAAAGAGCATGAGACCAACTTGAGAGACCAACACCATATATAGCTCTACTCTACCATAATAGTTAGGCCTGAACAACACAGGGCAATATAATTAACTATATAAGACCTGGGGCTCTGGGCAACATTTAATGCCACGAGCTCAAAAACTCTCAATGTTAACAAAAGGCTGACCTTGCTTGGATGGGATGAGCTGGTTGAAGTGGAGACATCAGGAACCTCAGTTTCCTCCTCTTTTACCTGTGAAGAGCTACATCTATTTCATAGCAAGAGAACAAATAAGGGCAAACAAATCCAAAGAAAGTTTAAAAAAAAAAAAAAAAAAAAAAGACACACCTCTGTTAACCATAGTGCCAAGGTGATTAACTGATTGTGAAAAGACAGAAGTCAAAACGATCTTTGGCTACCTTAGACCACTGACAGTAATCCATTGTCTGCCCCAGTATCTGACCTAACATTCTTGTGACTATTAGGTAAACCCCTTTGGAATGCAATAACAGATCCCTAGCGTCCATCAACCTAAGAATGTCATTAGATAGCATCTGAGACCTGGAGCAGAGGCCCGTCTGCCTGCTATTTCCACCCACATAAATGAAAAGGGCCTTTCGGGCTAGTTCTTTGTTCTCTTACTACAAACACTATGTTCAACTCTTACCACATCAGAACATAGTGTCTGGGGTGACCTGAATCTGTGTCCCCAGGCCGCAGCCATTCATATTTGGCCCAGAATAAACTGTCTCACTCCCTCTGGGGTAAAAGTTGTGTTTTTACACTAAAGAAGCTGCTGATGCACAGCACATAGGGTTAATGTGCACACTTCAGGCCTCCCAGCTCATAGCTCTTCTCTCAGATGCAAGTCTCAGGGACCAAAGTCCTTCTCTATGGTAACCCCTCCTTGGAGGTCACCCTGCACAGCCCAAGTAGACATTCTGTAAGGTTCCCTGGCAAATAAAAGCCAGAGAAGTTAAAAAGTTCTGAGGCTAAGAAACAAGGGTCAACACTTGGTAAAGTGTTGCTTATTTAGAAGATTCCATTCAAATCCTAATGACTAATCTGCAAATGCCTATAAACAAAGACTGCCACACCCTCCATGGCTGTCGGCTCCTCTACTTGGCTTCTAGAGCATCCCTTGTGAAGGCCACTTGGCCTTGAAGTTACCACCACTTCATTTGTCTTAGTGTGAGTTTTACTGCTGTGAACAGACACCATGACCAAGGCAACTCTTATAAGGATAACATTTAATTGGGGCTGGCTTACAGATTCAGAGGTTCAGTCCATTATCATCAAGGCAGGAGCACAGCAGCATCCAGTCAGGCATGGTGCAAGAGGAGCTGAGAGTTCTACATCTTCATTCAAGGGAAGGCAGGAGCAGAATGTTTTCAGGCAGCTAGGAGGAGGGTCTCAAAGTCCACCCCCACAGTGACACACTTCCTTCAACAAGGCCACACCTATTCCAACAGGGCCACACCCCCTAAAAGTGCCAAGTCCTGGGCCAAGCATATTCAAACCACATCATCAAAGCATCTCTATCACCATTTACAATATATTTCCCTTTTTTTTTTTCATGATCTCACACAGGCTACAAAAGCAGAGGCTCTAAGCAGGCAAGACCTGTGTTCGATTGCCCTTTCTTTCCAACCCTTCCTCAGACTCCCTTCCAGAGAACTGGAATTATCCACATCTCATGGTAACTCAGAATCACATGGGTCCCTCTGTTAAGTGATTGTCACTACTAAGGCCATACATGATTAAGGTTTGAACAGACCTAGATAGATGTTCACATTCAGCCTGGAATTCTATGTCAGGTCAAAGTAAGGGGTTGGGGATGGGGGTTTACCAAACATTTTCATTAGTAGTAAACACAAAAATCAGAAATGGCAGAACAGGGACCTGAAACTGGAAATGTACATGGCTCTTTTTGTCCCATCAAGTGCTATAACTAACACCCAGAGTCATTCATACTCTCTCCTGAAGGGAAAATCGGTGTTTTACATTCATTTTTCGTGATTTGTCATAAAAATAGCTTATCAGTTTAATTAAATAAATAAAAGTTGGTAACTTTTTTCAAGACAGTGTTTCTCTATGTAGTCCTGGCTATCCTAGAACTCTCTTTGTAGACCAGGCTGGCCTTAAACTCAGAGATCCAAATGCTTCTGCCTCCCAAGTGCTAGGATTAAAGATGTGTATCACCACAACCAGCTCTATATAAAATACATGTTAACTTCATTATTGTCCAATGAGTACTAACTCACTAAAATGTCCATTTTCTACCCTGAGAGTTTAGAAATCCAGAATAAAAAATGAATGCCCCACCTGTCTTTGTGTAGAGTGTTAGTGAAGACAGAGGAGTCATGACCCTGGAATTAACCCCTGGGTGCCCTCCACCTGTGTGCAGCACATTCCTGGACAGTGTAGACAGGGGTTGTGTAACTTCAGCAAAGCCTTGGAAGCCAACTGCTGAACCCCTGTACCCCTCCTCCTAGAAGTCTTCCTGGTGAGGACTTGAGGACTCCAAGAGAGGTTGCCCCCAATCAAATCCAAGAGCAGCAAGTAGGAAAGCTAGAGGTGGAAGAAAAAAAAAACTGGCTCCCTGAAGATTTTCGGGTCAGCTCCAAGAATTTTCCTTCTCCCTCTGCCAGGAGCACCCATCAATTCCCATAGCAACCAGCCTACGGCTTTGCAACTTGTCCAAGAGGGAGGAGTTCAGCAGCAGCAGCAGCAGCAGCACAAGAGTAAGGTTGAAAACCAGGCAGCATTCTCAGCTAGGTGCTTGCATGCTCCAACAGTGCCTTCCTGCTTCCCAGAGTTCACACTACCAGACTGTTTTCCTCTGACCCCTCAGCCAGATGCTGAGACAAAATACACAGAAAACAAGATTCTGCTTTCCAGTATGATTTTTAGACCAGTCTGTATGGCACTAAAGCAAACATGTCTCCTTACTCACTTGGTACTCAATTTGGGAGCCTCTAGAACTGACATTAAGATTGAGATGACCTAGGAGTGACCATCCAGGAACCTCAGAAGTGATGAACATTTGCTGAAGTGGCTGGAGACAGATGGAGTCTTGTGAAGAGCAAGTCTCAAGATGAGAAGAACTGCAGGGGACCAGCAGCCTGTGTGTCCCCAACATGCTTCCTGGGGAATGCTACAATGAGGAGCACACATCATTATGACGACTTCCAATAAGAGGAGAGGGTGTTATCAGAAGTAGGGGATACAGTAGTGATTATTAAGAGCTGTGGGCTAGGGAATGCATGTTCAGTGATTTAGTACGTACCTCCTATGCAAGAGTCCAGGTTCCACCTCAGAGAAGAAAAACAATGACTAATGAATGCAGCATGCTTATCTAAAGAATCAATATGTTGAAAGAGATTTTTCCTTCTCCCACAGAAAAAAGACAAAAATCAAACTAAAAGTTCTGATCACTGGCTATAAAGTAATTCTGCAAAATTTCACATATTCTTACGAAAGCTAACAGGCAAGAAGACCAAGAGCGCGATGGGAGCTGGTGGCACTTCTCACTGCCCACAGGGTCAGCTGCTGACTCAGGCAACACAACTCAAGTTCCAGCCCACTTCACACTGCAGCCAGTATATTCTCATGACTTTCCACTAAAGACCCCAGATCACTGTGGTGGGAAAAGTCCAACTTTTACCTAAGACACTAGACCCTAAAAGAGTATTTCAAATTACCAAAAGAACAGAAATGGAATCCAATACATGAAGAAAGAACTATCTCTACGTGATCAGTAATAAATCTTCTTAAACTAACTTTTTTTTAAAACAGAGAAGATGGAAACATCTAATGTATAAAAAACAGTTGCCCAGGAGATCAAAGCTTCTAAAAGAAATCTAAATTCCCATGTAAATGTGCTACAATTCTAGTAAGACTAAGAAGATATTCTTACAGAATGTTCAAAAGCTAACTCTACAGCTCCTGTGGGAAAATCGTGAAGAATAATTGGGCTAATTATGGAAAAGAAGATTAATGAGGAGGGCTAGCCTTAACGCTTGCCAGCTAGTGAAAGTGTAGAGAACCTATAATAACTAAGAAGGAGTAAACTGGTTCCTGAGTCAATGGACACACCAAAAATCCAAAGACATGTGAGGGAATTTCATGTAAGATAAAATGTGACCTTTATAATAATTCAGTATATATAGAGATAAATGTCTCAACAATAGTGATGGCATAGCCAGATAATCAGGGGAAGAACAAAAGAAGGGCTGCTCAGCCAAATAAAACACAGTAACAAGAATGCTTACACATCACAGAAACCACCAGAGTCTTCAAAGAAAGCAAGACGTATTTTTTATAATCTTAGAGAGCCCACATGTATTCTAATAGGACATAAAAATCTAATGAACTTGAAAAATGCACAGATGGCAAAAGTTACCATAAATGGAAAATATAAACGGTGTAGGAAGGTGAAAAGCACTTTGTATTTAAGAGATGAACAGGCAGAGGACAAGAATCAGTCTATACACTGGGAAGTTCCTATTAAGCACTTGAAAGTCTGTTCATGAGTGGTGTGAGAAACAGACAGAAAACTAGCAAAGAGAGTTCACTTTTCACTTGTGAAATTGACAAAGTTCACAAAAAGCAAAGCTAAGCCAAGCTGAGCATGGCAGAGTGTAGCTCTAATGCCAGGCAGGAGGATTAGGAATTCACAGTCTGAGGCACTCTCTGACACACCTCAGGTTCAAGACCAGCCTAGACTATCTGAGAGATCTTAAAGAATAAGCATTATACATGTAAAGTGAAACAGTAAGACCGCACACCTCATTCGACCCAGCTATTGGGAAGCTGAGGTGAGATAATGTAAGCCTGGGTACATACGGAATCTTCATGTCCAACAAAGTGAGATGCAAGCTAAGTCATGTTCTATTGACAAGAGAGAAGGAAGCAGTATCTATTGATGAGAAGATACATTTGTGTAATTTATTTGGGGGAGGTGAGGTGTTAATACTTGAAACAGGCTCTAACAATAATAGTCTTTAAAGCAGAAATCTCTCTAGAGAAATTGTATACTTTTAAGTCAAGGTTAGCCACTGAGTGTTTTCTATTGCTGTAACAAAATGCCTGAGCATATACAACAAATAAAGTCTTGACGCTGAAAGTCCTAGACTGGGTAGCCCATCAGTTTGCCCAATGGTAAGATAAGAGACTTTTGGCCACCTCACAACATAGCAGCTTCTGTGAGGGCATCATAGTGAACACATACTCAAGACAAAAATAAAATGAGATTGAGGGACCGGTTTCACTCATATACTGGTGCTTGTGAGAATGAACTCCCTCAGAAGACCTGCCCTAATCCCTTCTGAGGGTAAAGCTATGGTGAAGTAAAAACTTCACTATGCCCCACCCTTTCTGTGTGTTTCAGCACCTTAGCATGATACACAGGAAGCCAAGCTTCTAGTAAACTGCCCTTTGGTGGGCACTCACAAACCCATCTATATCTTAGCAGATACTGTGGCACTCTCAATGCCCAAAGCCTGTCACTGAGACACTGAACGATAAGGAAAAATCTGCAGCTAAAATAGATTCAGTGTGCTATGCTTCCATAAGAGCTACAATTCATACATAAATATAAATGTCATATGGTAGCTGAGTAAATCCTGGAAAAAAAAAAAAAAAAGAATGTTGTCAGAAAAAGTACTAAAACCCAGGTACATCTACATAGCTCTACTTCCCTAAATATCTGTGGCTTACATCCTCTTACGAGAAACATCAAAATCTAAGGTACTTGGTCAATTTTCAAATCCTCCCCTCACTGCCTCTAAAGATGCACCTGCATCACTTTCTAGATTCCAAATCCTTCAAGAAAAAAGGGCGTAGAGTGGCACTATGCAAAGCTCGGCTCTGGATGCAGAGAGAAAGCTGCCTGTGTAGTTAAACAATGAAAGCCAAGTTGACAATGGGCAACATGGTGACATTCAATTCAAGTGTTTATACTGTTCTGTGTCTTAGTGATTTGTCTATTGCTCTGATAAAACACCCCAACCCGGGCAACTTTAGAAGGGTTTGCTTGGGGCTGGCAGTGCCAGGCAGGTAAGCGTCCACCACCATTACAGCAGAGAAGCTTAGCAGCAGGTTTGCCTGGTGAATAGAGCTGGAAGCTGAGAGCTGATGGCTCACATCTTGAACCACACACAGAAAGCAGAGAAAGCAAACCCCAACTAGCCAGAGCCTTAAACTCTTAAAGTTCACCCCTAGTTGTAGAAGCTCAAAGGTCCCTGTGCTCACAGAGAAGCACTAGGAAAACAGGAAATGCTAAACACCCAGACACTTCCCTTCAAAGGGAGGGACAGATAACCTTATTTCCCACCCAGAAGCCTGGGGAAAGATACTTACCAGCCTGGTGACCTTTGCACTCTGGCATCACTGGCTCCTCCCCTTAGAGCATGAGCTTATCATATACAGAACCTCTCGTTATGGAAGGCGTCACACATCGATCTACACCCCATCTGCATGGAAATTTTCCCATGTACTTTATAAAGAGTTTCAAAAGAGCCATGTCTTTAAGCTTTATTGTGCACAAGAGATGGGGTCTTATTTATTTATTTATTCATTTACTTAGCTTATTTAACATAATCCTCAGTGCTAAACTACTGGCTTGCAAGGTGATTCATGAGAAGCAGACAAGGATGTAGAAATTAATACACTACAGGCAGAATACAAATATAATAAATCTTTTGATTCAAACTTTCCCTTATAATACACACAACATTTGGCAGCTCGCAAAAATGGCTTTGTTCTAAGGGCTTTCCCTAAATATTTGACATTCTTTTAAGTGACACAAATCCTATGTAAACAGAATGAATATAGGGAAAGGTTCATTTTGTGGTGGTTTGAGTGAGAATGGCCTCCATAGGCTCATTTCTCTGCCTTCAGATCAGGATGTAGCTCTCAATGACTTCTCCAGCACCATGCCTGCCATGCCTGCTGCCACATCCCATGCCTTAATGGTAATGGACTAACAAGCCTCTGAAGTTGTAAGAAGCCAGGATAGCAATTCTAAACCAAGAGTGGCAAATGAAAACTGACCATTTCAAGCGACGGAGCTTCTGAATGTGACACTCATCAAGTATTACACTGATGAGTTAAATGCTTTCTCTTCTAAGAATTGCCTTGGTCACGGTCTCTTCACTGCAAAGGAATAGTAACTAAGACAAGATCTTCACAGTGAATGACATAATTCAGCTAATCAAGACCCAAAGTAATAAATATCTACCTACAAAGGTGAAACTTACGAATGCCTTCTTAAGGAAATGATTATGTTCAGAGGAAAGAGAGGTACCTCACTGGTAACTACAGGTGAAGAGACAGCCTGTGCCAAAGCTGCCACACCACTTCAAAAATAGCTACAGAGAGGATTATGCACACCCGCCCAGGGCCAGCATGGAGAGAGGGCTGTGGCAGCGCTGCATCTTCTGTGGGCTCCCTCCCCACTTGCTATCTTCGTTTTGTTCCCCACATGGCACAGCATGTGCTGCTCTGACTGTTCTAAGGCTGTTTTCACTAGACAGTTCCTCTGGCCCTGACCACCTCACAGCCTGCCATCCCTGAGGCATGGCTCTGTATACCTAAGGTTCTCACTGCCTTGCGGGGCTGCAGGCTCCTGGGTCCCATGGGACATCTGAATGAAGTGCAGCTCAGAACTTTGCTAAGAGCTCCAACTAGAGGGTTTGAGGAACTTGGGAACAGTCTGGATAACAATCATGGAGCCAACAGTGACAAAGGAAAACCGACCATCTCAGAACATCAGAGGTTTTAAACGTAACTCAGCTTGGATTGCATGCTTATTCTCTTAAGCAATCAAAAAGTAAAAAGAAGTCTTTCCTGTCATGATAAACAATCATTCAAAAGAAAGAGATTTCATACAATGCTTTACTCTAAGACCAAGAGTCCTTTAAGTGAAACTTAACTCTCATTTAATCCTGTGTGGCCCTGCCTGTGGCAGGATAACGAGGCATACCCTGGGTGCCCAGCACATTCCTCAGGCCTTAGAACAGATCAGTCTGACCAGGAAGAGCCTTTCGAAGCTCAGCCACACTAGGAAACACTGCTGGACTATGCCCAGCCCAGCCTCCTGGGCAGGCAATGGTGAGAGTAGTGAGCATGCTCTGTAGCACCCTCCAGTTCCTCCAAAGTCACATCCACAGCAAAGCATGATACAACAGAATTAATGCTAAAGTAAAGCCAAAGACAATCACTGGTTGAACTAGATTTACATTAATATGAGCAGATCTCCAAAACATCAATGAAAGAAAAATACACAGATATTAGATATAATCTCAATTATATTGGGCTTTTGAAGTATTGGAACCCAATGCTTTTAATTATAAATGAAAATTTAAAAGCCACATCAACATACTGGTATCTGGAGAACAAGAAGGCCAGCTGGACGGAGAGGTGCGTGTAAGCCAGGACTTACTCCCACACACAGACACATGGACTGTGTCTATTTAAACTTCTTTTAGTAACTCCTAGGAACTTTGCAGGGTAAACTATTTCAAGATTAAAGAAACGGTGAAATAAAGATAACATGTCTACGTAAACTGAAAGCAAACCCAGACTTCTGAAAGATGAAGAGGAGGAAGCACAGAGGGTCTGTTCCTACCCAGGGAACAACCACACTAACAGAATCTGTGTGACAGACACATCTGGAGTGCTGGTGTCACCTGCCAGGGTCAGTATAACTTCATGCCACTACGGCACCTTCTCATGACCTCAGCCAAGCTGTCCAGGCAGTGCACCTTTGTTCCTAGCTAGGCCAAACATCATGGGGGCAGGAAGACTGAGGAACATTTGGTGGTCATGAATAAGATTCCCTCATTGTGAGATCCAGCCCAAGCTGTTTTGTTACCAACAGTAAAGCAAAATTCCAGAACAGTTACCAAACAGCTTAGGGCCACTCTCTTCCCAGCCATAAAACTGCAGTTATGTAGGAATCTTACAGCCCTTTAGTCAGCCTGCATGGCTTCTGGCTTAGCTTTATCAGATTATAATTCACCCAAAGTATCTCCAGAGAGCCGGTATATGCACCCGTGCAAAAGTGCACATATGCACACACTCACACACAAACCCCTTATCAAAAGGGAGAAAGAAGGAAACACATTATCTTAGCAACCTGTTGAGATATAACCTTCGAGTCAACAGGAACTCAGAGCTAATGAGACAGATAGTTAACTGCTTACTCTCCTCTAGAGAAGCCTGTAGATATACTTGGGTAGGTCTCAGTCCCACCCAACATTCTTCAACTAAGGCTATGTGTGACTTTCTTCTAAAAGCCTCTCTCTCTCTTCTAAACCCCATGCTTAAACCAATATTAAAACAACTTGATTTCACTGAACTGGCCAATCTGGAAATTCTTTTCAGCTTCAAGTCACCAATCCTGGTCGGGTCTGAGTTGAGGCTTTAAAAGTCTAAAGGAAGACTTAGGCTAGTGATGGTGGCAGAGTGGGGGCTTTCACAGAATGGTGTCTGTGTTAGGACGTACGCCCATCACAGAGGCACAGCCACAGGCCACTGCTGTGGTGCCTTCCACCACAATTCTCAGCCTTTCTTCTCACAGCTGAAGTGACTGGAAGACTTTAAAAGGCCTGTAAACATTTGCTTTGATTTTCCTTGTTCCCTCATATGACAGGCAGATATTAAAGAACTGGACATTTAAAAGTTAGCGCTTAGAGATGTGTAACTCAGAGACAGAATGTTTGCCTCACAAACTCCCCAAGTTCTCGGGTTGAGAGCCAGGACTACAAGGGGCGGGGGAAAGACTAAGAAGACATTCACATGCACAAACAGGGAACATTTAAAAGTACAGCAAGCTTTGTATATCTAATGGCAAAATACCAAAATATTTTAAAATCCTGAAAACAAGGGCTAGCTCTACAGCAAGTGCTAAGACTTTAGCACTCTCCTTTCAATAGTAAGGAGAACTGGACTGAACAGCAGGAAGCACAGGCAAGCAGCCACTGCACAGAGAACACTAGCAGGCCACCCGTGCCCATTCTTCTCTAACACTGTCCAGGAGAAACCAGAGCCAGGCCAGGAAGTAGGTCGCAATAAACTGTAAAAGCTAGATAGGATGCAAAATATCTTCCCCAACCACAACAGAAAGAAGTTAGAAGTCAGTTACAGGAATAAAACCAGAAAAATCATAAAATCATCATCAATATTGAGCAATACATTAGTAAACAGCCAATTGAAACAAGAGAATAAAATACAACATTTCAAAACACACTATATTACAACAGAGACAGGGCTGAGGAGAAATGTACAGTACTCGATATAAAGGGAACGCCAAATCACTGAGCTAATACAAATGATAGAACCAGAAAGACAAGGAACTAAACAGAAGCTAGGAAGAGAGAGAGATGACAGAAGCAGAAATAAACAGAACAGAGAGAAGGAAAAACAATGAGAAAAAGCAGAGACCAAAAGTTTATTCTGGGGAGGAAGGGGGAGTAGAACTCACCAGTGTAGAAGGTTCATAGTTACTAAGATCATACAGTAAGTCAAAGCGAGGAAGGTTCACATTACTAAAACCACGAGCAGAGTGGGGATGGTTTACCTCTGAATTCACAGAAACAAAGGGCTGTTAAGAAATTTACCAAGTAGGATAACTTAGATTAAGTAGACAGATTTCTAGAACCATAAAATGTACCAAAACTATATCATGAAGAAATATAAGCTTAATGAGCCTGTAACTAGTAAAAAGCAGAAACCAGAAACAAACAAACAAAAAAATCTCCTTACAAAGAAAGGTTTTGAACTAACTCATTTTGCAGATGAACATTTAAAAGTCAGTCAATCCTAAAGTGTTCAAAAGCCTGGAGAGAAGGGGTCACCTCTGCACACATCCTAACGGGGCCATAGCCTGTGGATGCCAGCTCTAAGCAACACTGTAAGAAACCTACAGGCAGGAGCTCTAATGGGCACAAATAACAAGAAGCCTCAGTAAAATACTAGTCAACTAAACTGAGCAGTATAGCTACAGGATTATAGACAGGAGTCCAAGGAGAAATGGTTTCTAGAATATACAGTGATTTGCTACATGCAAATCAATCTGCAATACACCACATCAACGAGAACCAGTGAAACGCCTCCCCTTCACATGATCAGTTCAACTGATGTAAAGGGAAAAGCAGTTGACAAAACTCAATACTCCTCACAATGAAAACAAGAACAAACTAGCAATAGACGAAAAGCACCCAACTTAATTGAATCATGAAAACCCACAATGACGCTCAGAGCTGACAAAGCATTTCCTCAGAGAGCAGAAACAAGGTGCGATGTGACCACAGCCCTACTTCTACCCTCTACAGTGTCGGAAGGTCTGACCAGAGCACTCAGGCGAGAAAAAGAAACAGACACTCAAGCGGGGAAAGAAAAACTAAGCTCGTCTCAATCTACAGATATTACATGCAAAGGCCAAAAGAGGACACAAAAATAAAACTGAACTCACACGTGAATTCGGATACTTGGCTGGGTGCAAAATTGAGTTGCAATCCCCTATACAGTGAGCACTAGGAAAGAACCCTGGGAACACAATTCTAACCACACTAAGTTCAAAGAAAACAGCAAAAACTGTGACAAAAGCAGAAAAAGACAAAAGAGGCCCCCTCCCCCCAGTGTGCACAGAATAGTTGTAACTGTTACAATGCCATACTACCTAAAGCAATCTACAGATATAATCCAATCCTTATCTAAACTCTGGGACATTTTCTACCCCCCCCCCCCCGACCCCTTACAAAAAACAAAAACAAAAACAAACAAACAAAAAAAAAACCTACAGTGGAGTTTCAGGAAAGCAAATAGCCAAAGTGATCTAGAAAACTGACCTAACAAGTGTGATGGGAGGCACCACACCTGCTAGGATCAAACTATATCAGAAAGCTACAGTAATCAAAACTGTGTGGTCACAGCACACAGACAGACAGAAAAACCAGCCAGAAAGCGCCCAGAACCAAGCAAACCCTCAGAGATAATAAGGTCAAAAAACTCACTAAGACTGCTGAGATCATTCCCTGATAGTCTCATTCAACAAGTGCCACTGGGGCAAATGACCCTCTGCATGCCACAATCAAATACGAACTCTACATACCAAACCTTAATTAAAAGTATGTCAAAAGGTGTATATGCAAAACCCTAAAATGGGAACTTTACATGCAAACCCTTAAAGTATGTCAAAGATACATATGCAAAAACCCAAACTGAAAACCTCCCAGGAGAAAAAGGTCATGGATTCATTGCGTGGGATTTGACCTCTGACAAGACAGTAAGAAGAAAATTAAGACATGAAGTTTCTCATAAAAATTCAGCTTTGACAGACAACCAACAGAGTAAAAAGGCAGTCCACAGAATGGGAGAAATACTTGTAAGTTGTATCTGATAAGAGATCACTACATAAGGTGCTAACAGTTTTCAAAATGCAAGAAATAATGCTAAATCACAGCTGACAAATGCTTAAAGGAACCCGTGAGGCTCTGTGCTGGGGAATGCATTATGAATCATGTAATCCCTACACAAATATTCTTTTTTCCAGGGGGCAAACAAAAAAACAAAAACTTACTAGTAACTGAAAGAGGAACTCTCTCAGCAATGCTACAAATGACATCAGCCTCCCTGAATTGAATCAGTGGCGCTCCCTTCGGTGGGAGCTGGCCTGAGTCTCTCACAGAGATGTGCAGTCCAGGTAAATGTCTCTAAGAGTCAGGAGCCTTTTTTGGAGTAATCCTTCAGAAGGCCAGGGCCTGCATGAGCATGTTCATCTCCCTGTTCACCAACCCTGTGGAAACTTTAGATAAATGTTAACATAGCTAATTTCTCAAACCTACTGACCAACTAACTAGGAAAAAAAAAAAAAAAACTTTAAGTAACAAAAAAGGATCCAATGTTATATGTAGTGACAGCTTTTTTTTTTTTTAAGATTTATTTTATTTATTATATGTAAATACACTGTAGCTGTCTGCAGACACTCCAGAAGAGGGCGCCAGATCTCGTTACGGATGGTTGTGAGCCACCATGTGGATGCTGGGATTTGAACTTATCACCTTCTGAAGAGCAGTCGGGTGCTCTTACCCGCTGAGCCATCTCACCAGCCCCTAGTGACAGCTTTTTTAAACAAGAGTTTCCAAAACATCAAGTCTACTGTACCTCAGCAGCTATCACTAATTACCTAAGCCTTTGAAAACGTACTTACCTCAAATACTTTCATAAACTCTTTTTTATTTAGGAAGCTACTATAGACAACAGTGTTTCAGGAGGTGCCTCCTCCTCCAAGAAGCCCACCGTGCACATGTGCAGACCTCAGTACATTGCAGGCCAATGTGACCCATGATTTCCTTCAAGTCTACAGCATTCATCCCTAAATTCTCTTGCTTTAAAAATCTTCCCAGCTGTCCCCTTAGGGCAGACAAACCCTCACCTTGGCATGGCTTCCCTCAGACAGGACACATTCATGCACGGCGTTCTGGACTTAGTTAAACATTAGCAAAGACATTCACAACTTTCCTCCTCATATACAGTGTGCTTAAAGACTGACACATTAAAAAGAACAGGTTTTCTAGCCACCCTGCCTTGAGTTATGATCTCAGGATGAAGGAGGAAAAAGGCAGGACTGCAGTGATGTCTAGGGCACTGAGGGCTACAGAGCAAGCACCAAGCAAGCCAAGGCCAGTGAACTTGTCTCAAAAAAAAAAAAAAAAAAAAAAAAAAAAAAAAAAAAACCCAACCAGAAAACAAAAAGGGGCCAGGTTTTAAACTCACTCCCTTACTCAGGGTTCCAGAGCCCTCTGACAGACAGCCTGGAGGAAGAACCAGGAAAGCCAAGCTTCCTCCAAGCTTCTCCATACATACACCTGCACTTGGGGTTCTGACTTCCCAGAAGCCAATGCTTTTACACACTGACCTTTGCAGATAGACAGAGGTGGAAGAAGACAGTTTCGAGCCCTGTGCAATTCCTAAGCTACCTAGTCTACCTACATCCAGAAGGTACAAGCTCTTCAGAGTTTACAAGTCTGTTCTTACTAGCAGATCTCAATCTCTCTCTCTCTCTCTCTCTCTCTCTCTCTCTCTCGCTCGCTCGCTCTCTCCTTCCTCCCTCCCCTTTTGCTGTTTTGAAGCAGGTATCCACTCTGTATTTCAGAACTTGCAGAGTTCTTGCTCCAGTTTCCTCGGTACTAGAATTACAGACAGGAGCCACCATGCCCAGCATGGAAATTCCAAATTTACTAGATAACAAGAAAGGGAAGCCAAGAGTGAGAAAACGAGACACCCTGGGTTAAAGGTCAGCCTGAGCAACACAGCAGGAACCCTGATAAGCAAGGGGAAGGGGAAGGGGAAAGGGAGGGAGGGAGGGGGAGAGGGAGGGAGGGAGGGAGGGAGGGAATAAAACTACAGTACAGTCATTTCTCCAACCCCACCCAAAAGATGGACAGGTATTTTAAGCAGACAGCACTCCAAAGATGACTTAGCTCAAATTCTCATGACTTGAAACTGCCGTGAGCAGAGTAAGGTCAAGAGACCAAGAGTCTACTAGGTATTCTTATGTTCTACAGATGTAAAGGTTAGAAAAGAATTTAGTGCAGGTCTTGGTGAGGAGAAAGGGCAAGAGCAGTGATAGTAAATGTGACCCGGGGCACGCCACATTCAACGCCAGGCATTCACATGAACAGAGAGAAGCTTCTACAATCAGCCCCTTGCTATTTACTATACATCTTCAATAATTCAGATTATCAGCATTTAAGTAACAAAACCTTGTCTTGTTCATCTCAGGTTGCATCTGTTGTTCCTACAGTGCCGCTGTGAAACTTGAACGGCTTACTGAAGGAACATTACCCAGTCCTCCCAAGGGGAAGTGAAATCTTCAGATTATTCAAAACCTTGTTTGTATACCTGATCCAGTGTCAGTTTAGGGAGAATCTGCTGGCTATAAGCATCTCTTCTCATCTGTTGGTGAGAAGGAAATCACAGGGCATGGGAGGACAAGAAGGGGCAGGTGACAGACAATTTCACAGCTGTGCCTATGGGTCAGCTACAAACAATGGTCTCTGGACCGCTGGCCCAGCAGGGTAGCATCATCTCAGACTGGGTCTCCCGCCATTCTCATACCTACGACTAAGAAGTGCCTAAAGAATGTGCCATCAAGAATTATTTCCCTGTTCTGTCCATGCATTCCATAAAACAGCAATTGTGTGTGTGTGTGTGTGTGTGTGTGTGTGTGTCCATGTGTGTGACCATGTGTATGCACATGCACATGACATCTAGAAGCCAACTTCCAGGGTAGCACCTTTCCTCAAAAGCCTGAATTCTGAGAATGGTCTCCCTGGGACACTGAGTTCACTATTCAGCTACACTGACTGGCCAGAGGGTCCCATGGACTTTTCCTGTCTTTACCTCCCAGCACTAGGATCACAAGTGTGCTTTGAAATGTATGTTCTGGTTATCAACTGACCGAGCCTGGGCTCCAGTCCAAAAGCATGTCTTCACTCTCCTGTGTTACAGCAGCACAGCCCCTGGATGCCTTTATGTGTTCTGAGCACTCTTCAGTAAGGACAGGGCCTAGGAAATGTGCTCTAAGGAAGAAGTGGCCAATGTTATCCCTTCTCGTTGGGTTGTCAGGGAATGAACAAAGGAACTATTTTCAATTCCCCTGACTATTCTCTCACTAGAAGCAAAGGGTGGGAATGCAAATAAGTAAAGTGAAATCAAAGGACACTTAACCAACCCTTCACTAACCTAGGGAAACCTGACTCCATATAAGGAAGGAAAAAACAAAGCAAAAGATAACACTCGGGAAACCTGAGAGAAAGTTTTCCTATGTAAAGCACAGAATTTAGTCTTCATCATCAAACATTACTTATGCTGCTGGCTGAGTACTTACAAAGAATATATCAAAGATACTTTTAAAGGGGAAGAAAAAGGTATGCTCACCCAATTCAATTCTAGAATAATACTGCTCATAAATAATTTTAATAATAGAAGAGTGATAAATTTCATAATGTATCTATACATACACAACACAAGGTTTTGTAGATTGTGCCGGGCCTTTAACCATCTCTGGCTTGCTGACAATGCCCACCACAACATACACTCAATGTAGACAGCTGGCTTGCTGACAATGCCTACAACAACATACATGCAATGTAGAAAGTTGGTGTGCTGACAATGCCCACCACAACATACATGCAATATAGATAGTTGGCTTGCTGACAATGCCTACGACAACATACATGTAGCACACACNTGAGATGGCTCAGCCGGTAAGAGCACCCGACTGCTCTTCCGAAGGTGATAAGTTCAAATCCCAGCAACCACATGGTGGCTCACAACCATCCGTAACGAGATCTGGCTCCCTCTTCTGGAGTGTCTGAGGACAGCTACAGTGTACTTACATATAATAAAATAAAATAAATCTTTAAAAAAAAAAAAAAAAAAAAAAAAAAGAATGTGCCATCAAGAATTATTTCCCTGTTCTGTCCATGCATTCCATAAAACAGCAATTGTGTGTGTGTGTGTGTGTGTGTGTGTGTGTGTGTGTGTGTGTGTCCATGTGTGTGACCATGTGTATGCACATGCACATGACATCTAGAAGCCAACTTCCAGGGTAGCACCTTTCCTCAAAAGCCTGAATTCTGAGAATGGTCTCCCTGGGACACTGAGTTCACTATTCAGCTACACTGACTGGCCAGAGGGTCCCATGGACTTTTCCTGTCTTTACCTCCCAGCACTAGGATCACAAGTGTGCTTTGAAATGTATGTTCTGGTTATCAACTGACCGAGCCTGGGCTCCAGTCCAAAAGCATGTCTTCACTCTCCTGTGTTACAGCAGCACAGCCCCTGGATGCCTTTATGTGTTCTGAGCACTCTTCAGTAAGGACAGGGCCTAGGAAATGTGCTCTAAGGAAGAAGTGGCCAATGTTATCCCTTCTCGGTGGGTTGTCAGGGAATGAACAAAGGAACTATTTTCAATTCCCCTGACTATTCTCTCACTAGAAGCAAAGGGTGGGAATGCAAATAAGTAAAGTGAACTAAAAGGACACTTAACCAATCCTTCACTAACCTAGGGAAACCTGACTCCATATAAGGAAGGAAAAAACAAAGCAAAAGATAACACTCGGGAAACCTGAGAGAAAGTTTTCCTATGAAAAGCACAGAATTTAGTCTTCGTCATCAAACATTACTTATGCTGTTGGCTGAGTACTTACAAAGAATATATCAAAGATACTTTTAAAGGGAAAGAAAAAGGTATGCTCACCCAATTCAATTCTAGAATAATACTGCTCATAAATAATTTTAATAATAGAAGAGTGATAAATTTCATAATGTATCTATACATACACAAGGTTTTGTAGATTGTGCCGGACCTTTAACCATCTCTGGCTTGCTGACAATGCCCACCACAACATACACTCAATGTAGACAGCTGGCTTGCTGACAATGCCTACAACAACATACATGCAATGTAGAAAGTTGGTGTGCTGACAATGCCCACCACAACATACATGCAATATAGATAGTTGGCTTGCTGACAATGCCTACGACAACATACATGTAGCACACACCGCTGGCACTATCTGGAGAAAACAGATGAGAAGGGAAAGGCTGTATACTCGGCACAGATGCCATCTATCTCAGAGACTCTCACACTGGCTCTATGGAACCTTGGTGGTGGGATCCAGCTGTGGGGCAGCTTGCACTGCTCTTCCTTCCCCTCAGCTCCACAGCTGCAGGCTGTATCACGGAGCACTCCTGCAGGCCACCTGCTTCAACTTTCAGCAATTCCTGAGGCTCCAAAGATGCTGGGTTTGAAAGAGTTTCTGGGGGCTGGTGAGATGGCTCAGCGGGTAAGAGCACCCGACTGCTCTTCCGAAGGTGATAAGTTCAAATCCCAGCATCCACATGGTGGCTCACAACCATCTGTAATGAGATCTGGCACCCTCTTCTGAAGTGTCTGAAGACAGCTACAGTGTACTTACATATAATAAATAAAATAAATCTTTAAAAAAAAAAAAGAAAGAGTTTCTGAGATGTGTAACTAATAAAATAATAATAATAAAAATAGAAATAACCAAAGAATGACCTTTTCAAGTGGATAAAAATTTCAGAGATCTAAAACTTTCTTAAATTCCACCACTATTAAATATGAGACTAGGAATAGCCATAAAAACACAGCCTAGGGGTGTGCTAAGTGCTTTAAAGACACTTTTAGAGATAATCACTCTCCTATTTCTCTCCTAAAATTCAAGGAAAGTCAGAAATAGAAAGCTGCTCTGAAAGTGATGCTCCAATTACCCAGCGGGCTTTTGGGAGCCATAAGCTCTGAACAAAGGTTTGCAGGTGAGATGCGCTGATAACCTTGGCTGCCTCCTGGACTTAGTCACCCAGAAGAGCTGACTCCTTAGGTAATTTTTCTTATAACAAAACAGCAGATAAGAAAATTCTCAAGGTCTTTATTTCAGCACCAGTCGGAGATCAAGGTTAAGTACAAAGTAACAGAACCAAAGAGACCTCCATGAACCAAGCCACTGGGTTGATCTGATTTTGAGAATTTAACTTATGGTAGCCCTAGGACATTGAGAAAATGCCTCCTTTACTCTGGGTTGGGCTATTTTTCTCCACACAGCATCCTCCTTCTACAACTACTCTAAATGCTGGAATATTTTCAGAAATATTAGAATAAGCCAATGCTTATTCTGCTGAGGAGCAGGTATAACGAGCTATTTAACTGAAGATTTAATTAATCTAATAAAATTTCTTTGTTATTCCAGGGGACCCCATGAAGGTTCCTACACGTCTCACTGATATTCTGTAGAGCATCCTAGCAATCTTTACATCCCCAGACTGATGTAAATCTTCCAATTCCAACAGCACAACACAGGCATATTCATGTAGTACCTATGCATCTATCATTCGATGAGTTAACCACCTTTCATCTCTAAATCTCAATTTTTTTTTTTTTTTTGGTTTTTCGAGACAGGGTTTCTCTGTATAGCCCTGGCTGTCCTGGTACTCACTTTGTAGACTAGACTGGCCTCGAACTCAGAAGTTCACCTGCCTCTGCCTCCCGAGTGCTGGGATTAAAGGCGTGTGCCACCACACCTGGCTTCTAGATCTCAATTTTAAGATTTTATTTAACATATGTATTCCTTTTAAAAAATTCTAATTACCCCAACTCAAAATACATTGAAAAATAGGATTCTGTGATCTCTAGGTAATCAGTAATAAAAGTTTCCAAAATATTTCTAATTCCAACATTTGAGAATTATATTCAACTCACAATAAAACCACAGTGCCATGTATACATTTATAAACACCACAGAACTAAATTCTTTTGGCAATATTCTTTTTTGGTTTTGTTTGTTTTTGCTTTGCTTTGCTTGCTTTGAGACAGGGTTTCTCTGCATAGCTCTTGCTGTCCTAGAACTTGCTCTGTAGACCAGGCTGGCCTCAAACTAAGATCCACCTGCCTCTGCCTCCTGAGCAATAGGATTAAAGGTGGGCGCCGCCAACAATGACGATATTCTTAATACTGAGAAAATTTTAAACAAAAATAAAATGCAATATATACAAAGGAATACAAAGCATCTTATTTCCAACAGAGCGGACAAAAACAAAAAGCAAAACCAAAGTACTCAGACTTGTGGCAGAAAAACCAGACCTATTCCATGTATTTTGACCACTACAAAAACAAACAAGAGTCTGGTATACAAGGAACCAAGAAATTAAAAATATTCCAGGCTGTAGTTATAAACATAGAGGTAATCTATTATAGGTTGTTTGTGGGTGATTTCTTCCTTCTGTCTTGACAAATTTCTGACACTATGAATGCATATTTTAAAACTGAAAGAGAAGATGAACAGCAACACAGGAGTCTGGAGGGGAAAGAGGAGTGAGCCAGCCACCACCCTGCTCAGACATAAGCTTCATGCTTCTAGCTGTAGAGTGTGGCTTCAGTAGCACATTCTTGCTCAAAACAGGGTTGAAACAGAAACACATCACAACGTAAGACAAGTGGAGAAGACTGTCTCCACGCATCTCTCATGAGCAGAAACAGAAGTGTATAACTGAAAACCTAATCAACTTAAGGAACCAGGAGAAAACTTAAACTATTTTAACTATCAACACAACCATTCTGTAAGATCCAAGAGACCTCTCTAAGGAGAAACCTCTCTAAGAGGGACATCTTAGACTATCAGACCACTGAGACAACAGTTGGTCCCCCAGAGTCTTCTATTTAAAAGACAGAAGGTCTGGGCCCTGTTGCCAGGGACAGTAGGACTGTATCTCCCACAGCTCTCACAACTCGGCAGACCATCTCACAGGAGAAACTGAAGCCAGACGATGATAAGCAGGCCCACACCTTGACTCGGCCTACTTACTCATGAAACCTTTATGACCTGTTTAACCTAATCCTGATGAAGTCCTCTTGAGACAGACTTGGGCAGGGTGAGGGGGCCACTAGACCGCTTTCTCTGTTCCTCTTCCCATGGTGGCCACATGAGTAAGTCTCCTTTTTCTGTTTCTCGCTATCATGTGTCTGCTTAAGTGGCCTATGGAGGACAGGGATTTCCCCTGCCCCATTAGGACATGTGCTGGTCCTAACGACGCCATGACAAGAAGAGAGCTGCAGAGAAGTCAGGAACTGGAACTGGGCAGGCTTTGCACACCATCTGCTTTTCCCACCAACAGGAAAATAACAAAGGAGAAAATCCAGCAAGAAGCTCACACTGGGTAAGTCAAAAGTAAGTAGCAGCCTTGTAAACCAGTCTAAGGGACATTTCCCTTCCACATGACCTGGTGCCAATCCATCCACTCACCTCAGTCCATCTCAGAGTTTGCAGTAAATCTTGCTTGTGAGTCCAAATTGTAGCAATCTCTCAAAACCTAAATTAAAATAATTGTAAACTTTAGTATAATAGCTATTTTTAATTTTAGAAAATATGCAGCTGTACCTTACAGTAAGTAAATGGCCAAAAAATATTATTAATAAAATTCTAACCCAAAACTTCCTTTAATTTTAATCTTTATGTGGAACTTTACACATTTAAATAAACATAGACTAACCAACAGCCACTTTTATAGAAAGAACCTACACTTCACCTGTCTAGACAGACATTTGATATCCCAGGGCCACATCCCAGGCACCCAGTTCAGAGCACATCGGGAGGCCCTCAGGCCCAGGACCTGTAAAAAGTTTGCCAGGAAGAGATACTGATAGTTCAGCCACCACCTGACTATGGGAACCCACCTCCACCTCACACACAGGGGTTGTTCTGAAGCAGAGATTCTTAGCAGGGTATAATTCCATGCCCTGTGAAACCTTACAATCTAGAGCAATGTTAGTTTTCATAACTAGAGAAGTGACATGGGATTGTCACCAGGGATGGTGCTAGCCCCCCTCCCTCCCAAAAGAATTGCCTAGCCTAAAGGAGAATAAGTAAGACTGAGAAACCTCCTTCCAAAGCAACAGATGTTCTGGCTTATAGAATTTAGAATTTCTACAATTCTGGGAGCTGAGGGGACAACCCCGTCAATAAAGTAATCACCACCGAAGTAATAAGGATCCAAGTTTGACCTCCAGCACCTACATGACAGCCAGGAGAGGTGGTTTATGCTTGTATTTACAGAACTAAGGAAGGGGAAAGAGGCGGATGGCTCACTGGCCAGCAAGCCTACCCTCATCATAGGTCCCACTGAGCCCTCATCTCAAAACCAAAGAGCTCCGAGGAATGCCATTAAGTTGACACTCTCATACATGCGCGCACGCACACACACACACACACACACACACACACAAACATAAATGTCCTCAAGCTGACATTCTCATGTATGCACACACACATACACATACACATACACATACTATATATACACCAAAGGGAATTCTATAATTCATTTCTGCTTTATTTTATATTGTGTGCCTTGTTAATTGTATGTCTGTCATCATTTCAGTGCCTACTGCCTGCAGAGTCCAGATGAGGACACTGGATCCCCTGGAACAGCTGTTAACTGCCACATGGGGACTGAGAATTGAACCTGGGTCCTCTGGAAGAACAGCCAGTGCTTTTTAACCCAAGCCATATCTTTAGTTCCCAAATCTTTAATTCCAAATACTGTTCATTTGAGACCACAGCCATAAAGTACTTTCTATAAAAGCTATGTTTCTATATATTACTCATTAAAAAATACAGATTCGTTCTAATATCATTAACCGGAAGAAAGAAGCTGTCTGTTTTGGTTTGCTTTGCTTTGATTTGGTTTAGTTATTTCTAGACACTGTCTGACTATGAAGCCTTAGCTAGTCTAGATCTCAGTATGTAGAGTAAACTGGCCTGGAACTTAACCAAATCTGCCTGCATCTGTCTGTCTCTAAGAGCTGAGATTCAAGGTGTTCACCAATATTCATGGTCCTAATCATTTAGAATTAATGTTTCAAACATTCCCAAAAATCTTTGAATCAAACTATGTTCATAAAAGCTTCCCAAAAAAGGAATTTTATCCTCATTTGCTGAGGCTAAACCCTACTTCAAACTCTTCCCAGTAATAAAGAATGAAGCCTAAAAACAGTGATAATTACCAAAGCTGAGTCCTACTCATGTAACCCCCGGGGCCTGAGGAGACAAGGATTTCCTCTGTCCAGCCTGTTGTCCTGAACAGCAAGAGTCTTAGCCTTCATTCACCAAGCACAAAGACTTTTAAGCTTACTTCAATTTTACATTCAAAACAGGTTTTACCCAGATATTATGACGAGTACCATGACGTTATATAACTCAGCAGAGGAGAGCTGGAGAAGGGCCTCCAACAGCCTTTCCTGCACTGCCACAGCTAAAAGGCTCATACAGCTCTAGACACCACCTGTGAGAGAAAGAGCCAGCAGAGGGGCCCTGAGTCACAAGGCCAGAGAGGAGCCATGCCTTTCCAGGAGCCTGGCCTCTGTGCTATAGAATACACCCACAGAATGAGAAAACATAGCCGCTAACACTCAAAACAGACACTCTGCTTTGTTAGTCTTCACGACCTGAGCTATAACTAGATAACTGCATAAATAAGGCATACCTGGCAGCCGATTAGCACTGATAAAACACTTGGTACAAGAAGAAACATGCCAGTTCAAAAAGAATATGACACAGGAACACACAGATGCCAACAGAAATGTTCTCTTCAGACTGGATGAGGCTTCCAGATGAAGCAAAGCAGACCCAGTATGAATAAAGGCTGACATCTTGCCTCAGATCTCGGTGATGCGCATGAAGTGCAGACTCAACCACAAGCTGGCACAGCTAAATGGGCCCAGGCAGCAGGCAGAGGTGAGCAGAGACACTCACAGCCCAAGGAACAGAAAGGCTGGGGCTCCCAGCAAACCTGTGGTAGGTGGCAGGACCTCAGGACAAGGCGTGGACCAGACCCTCAACAAGTGTTACTGAGGAATATAGAGCCTAAAGCCCAGGATGGCGTGGGCAGGGCCAACACGGGGCCTAGAGACAAGGCTCTCCCGTGAGCACAGGGGCTAACAGTACCACCACAACAGGAAGGGCCCCATCAAGAGCCAAAACTGACGCCAGGTCAAAGCCTAGTTCCTGATCAAGAAGAAACAAGAAAAGGAGGCCTGAAGGGCAGAGGAACAGCTGTCACCAGGGAGACTCAGGAACTGCAGCACACAATTTGCAATGTAATCCTGACGCCCTGAACAACCCCCACACACACACTTTTTTCTGGACTTAAACTGATCTTTATATCAAACTCATAATAAAATATCAAACATAAACACTTCTTTTTTGCTGTTTGTTTTTTCCACTCTCAGCAATAAAATATATTCTGTTCCAAAAAAGAAAGGTTGTTCAATTTCCTGTCAAAAGCAATCCGGAGAAGGCCACCTACACTGTAAAGGCAGCTAGAGGAAATAGCTACTGAAAAGCCTGTGTGTGTGGGTGGCGTTGAGTGTCATGGAACTAGCACTCTGGGTTGTTAAAGGCGCTTTTCCTTGATCATTCCGAGAAATATGAAAATTAGTCAGTCTGACTGCCACAGAGAAGCTTGTCCTCTAGCCTACCCAAGGAGAACAGGACCTGTGGCAGGCTTCAGCCTAGCAAGGGAAGAATGTCAGGGGGAGTAGTTTCATGTCTTCAGCAACAGTGTTCTATATCCTGTAGGGAAGGCAGAGTCTCCTACAGCTTAAGGTAATGCTCTCAGAGAAGGCTAGCCATGGTCATGTGACTATGACCCTTGTTGCTATATCCCACACTCCATCTGAATCATAAATCTCTAAACCAAGATCTCTTTCCAAATGTCTACTCCTAAAGCTTTGAGGACTAACCACTCAGAACACAAACATGCTCTTGAGTTCACCTCACCATCACATCTCTCTGACCCCACACATCCCTTCTGCAAAGTTTACACTCTTTAGACAGTCAACCAGCTGGCCCAGTACTTTAAAACACAAACTCAGACCAGCAGCTGGTTCTTTGATTCCAAGACCGCATCTGCCAACTATGCACTGCCTGGGACTTAGCTCCAGGACCCCTGACTCTTCTGGCCTCTGTAGGCACCTGCACTCGTGTGCACACCCACCTACAGACACATAACCCAAAACAAATGTGTTTAAAGTAAACACAAGACCTGGGACACTCAGAACTAAAGTAGATGCTGTGTGGCAGGGACAGTAAACTCAAGAAAACAGTGCATACAATGTAACTTAAAACACAGAATCTCTGTCTACACTGTGACAATGTAATTTTAATTTAGGTAAGCCTTGCTGCCCATTCAAAGAAACAACTTCCACAAAGGCAAGACAGAGGTGAAACAATGATCATAAAAGACTGCTCAAATGATACACCCGTAACTACTGACAAGCCTGCAGACCCAAAGACAGACAAAGCAGAATAAGTGTGGCAGGCCAGCTGCGGGCAAATGGAGCTATCAAGCCTGGAAACAGTTTGTGTGATAAACTAAGAGTTCTGAGCTAGTCAAACAACTCAAGGGCTTTGCCTGGCTTAACTCAGTAAATTCTCATAGACCTAAAATGATTTTTCCCTGGACACCTGACCACAAACAGTCAATGACTATAAGGGCTGACAGACAAGACTTCCTACAAACACCAGCATTCTCCTATAAAGTGTCACAGCTGTCTGTGACTATCAGAACCCAGAATGTAGCACTAGTAATAAAGACCATGAGCTACCTCAGAGGCCATGTCTATCTTCCTCTAACTACTTTAATAATGTCTATTTTAATAAATGGACCCAATCCAGAACCTTCCACTATGCTTACAACCCCTCATCTTCCTTGCTCCTGTGATCATGGCAATGGAGAAGATTCCTGGTCCAGTTTGTGTAAAGTTCCCTTAATTTGTGTTTGTTTGATAGTCCCTGTAGGCCTCTCCCTCAGGCTGAGAGCAGACCTGCTGCCTCTGAAGGCAGGCCACAGGAAACCACACACACACACACACACACACACACACACACACACGCACGCACGCACGCACACGGCTCTCCAGCGAAGGCTGGCTTCCTTTGTTGTGCTAAACTGCCTCTGTGCTTCTCCAGGACCAGTCTGCCAGGACCCTGCTACCAGTCTGCCTCGCTTCGCCCAGATCCTGTTTCCTGCTTCCTGCTGAGACAGCCTTGGGACAATACACAGTGCCCAGGACTTCAGGCTGCATCCAGGTGTCCCCTGACTGAATCCAGGCACCTGCGCAGAACTGACTGTGAAGGGGCCTACCCTCTTATAACCCAAAAGACTCTTGAGTAAAGAGCAATGCTGTGAATGGAGTGATTCTGTCTTGACGTCCATTTTTCTCTCCCATCTGGTCTCTCCTGGCCCCAGTTCGCCTCCCAGGGAACTCAGTTCTCAGGTACACCATGGATGGCTACCCCAACAAGTCCCTTAGGATTAGGTTATGTAAATTTTCAACAGGAATACTACCTATACAAGAGCTCCTCTAACTGCACTCTGTCAGGTAGAGGATAATTTCTAAATATGTCTCTGATATGGCAATGTGAGCCTATACTTCTTAACTGAGGTAGTATCTATCAGAATTCCAAACAGTAAAGCTACTTTCTTTCCTTTCATGATTGTTAATTAGTGGGTGACACTTTAAGACTATACAGAAGGCTGGAGAAATGACACTTGCTGACCTTGAACAGACCTGGGTTTTTTTCCACAGCCACACAATGACTCTAGTGTCAAAGGATTTGATGCCCTCTTCTGGCCTCTGTAGGTACTCAGCACACTTATGATGCACACACATACATGCAGACACTCACATATACACATAAAATATATCCTTTTTAAAAATAAGACTGCATAGGTACTTTACTTTTCAACAAATGGTCAATACTTATCCTCCACAATTGCCTTCCACATAGTGAGAAAACAGTATTTAGACGCCAAGATGTGGGGACCAGAGTGATTTCTACAAAAGGAGCGCTGCCATCTCCAGGCCTTCGAAGGGACGAGAAGCATTCACATACATATGTGCACACTTATTACTGTGTTTCCTGACTTTTCTCTGCCACTGAAAACCTATACCTTGAGTTCTAATCCAACACCTCAGGCTCACCACCCAATTGCCCACCTGCCCCTTCCCTGTGAGAATGTTACAACTGACTCCCACGGACCAAAATAGAATTATTTATAGAACCCATTCCTCCACCACATGCCAGGTAGTGCCACCTCTACTACCCAGGATGTAGTAAAGGTAAAAGTCTATTTTCTCTAACTGAAGATCACTAAGGAGGCAGCCCAGCAAGACAAAATGCTTTAGACAAAAACTGGCACTCCAGCCCCCTCAGAGAAGAAAGGAAAGAGAGTATCTGCCTGGCTGTGCTGCTGTGGCCTTATTCAGATGCTACATATATGATGATACTGATTTTTCAGAGCTTAAATAGTCCAAGCTCAAAATAGGTTCTTCAAAGATGCAATCACTTAAAGAGCTAGGGTATCCTAAGCCTACAATTCAGGATTATGGCCATCTCCAGAGGGAGACCAGAAGATGCCCCAATGCATAGCTTCAAAGTACCAGTTATGTTCTAGTGAGAAAGAGGATGAACAGGACAAACACCTCATGACTCTGCACCAACTAGCTTCTGTGAGTGAGTCCTCTGAGCTTCTGAGCCATTTCCAGAAAGACCCTTAGGGCATGGACAAATATGGGCTCACAGATTCCTCCTGACATCAGGGACACAAAACTATGGACCAATTTGATCCATCTACAGGAACAACATGCAAATTCCTATCATATTCCACAGCCTGTCGTTTGGTCCAACTCAGTTACCAGATAAAGTTTACTAGCAGAAGACGCTGTGTCTGTAATAAAACTCTGCTAAATAAATGAATAATTATGACAATCAAAATTATGACCAGGTTAGTACAGGAAAGCACCCTCAAGGGCATCATGACACAAAAAGCAAGGGCTGGCCGGGCGTGGTGGCGCACGCCTTTAATCCCAGCACTTGGGAGGCAGAGGCGGGCGGATTTCTGAGTTCTAGGCCAGCCTGGTCTACAAAGTGATTTCCAGGACAGCCAGGGCTATACAGAGAAACCCTGTCTCGAAAAACCAAAAAAAAAAAAAAAAAAAAAAAAAAGCAAGGGCTGAGGAGCTTCAGGCCACCACATAGCTCTAGCCATCAGCCAGTGAAACTGTGACACTCCGCAGTAGTATGCAGAAAATGTCCTTCCATCACAAGAATATTGTATGGATCAAGTGACAAAATTTAAACGGGAGCTTTTCAATAGAGTGTTAAGAGAACCAGTAATGAAAGGATAGTAGCTACCAGTCAGGATACAGGCAGGCAGTCAACATGAACAGCGAGGATGCTACATGGGCTCCTAACCAAAACTTAAAAAAACTGCAACTTCAAGTAAAATTAGGAGAATTCATGCCCCTAATAAACGTAAAGAGAATTATAGTTTTTATTTCTACTACCTTCTGGACAGACAACTGTCTCAGTTAAAGTGTAAGCTGCCTTTTCCTGCTCTTGAGCATGTATCTTTATTTGCTTGTTGTTTAATGCTTTCTGCTATCTATGTTTTTAAAGCAGGTCCCTCAAAGGAAAGCTTAAAAAATTGTAAAACTATAGCTATAATCCTGAGTGTCATTCTCTAAAACAGGAATTAACATACTTCTGCCAAGAGTTATAAAATTATTAATTTGTGTCCCTATTGACTTCAAGTGAATCCCAAACATGGTCTCTCCACTGCAAAGTGGTGTGTGCACATGTGTGAATGCTAGGGGTAAGAAGAGAAAAAAATGTATCTAGGCCACAGAGTGGGGCCCGGCAGTCCCACTGGACAGTGACAATGACATTGACACTGATGAAATGATGCTCTCTGTAACATGCAGGGAGAAGGGAGTGGGTGGTGAAGAGCATTACATTTTACAGAGCATTTCAAACTCCACATGTACAGGTATGAGTCCATGCTGGGGAACAGGTACGAAGAGCACATGGGTGCCTAGAACTTTCTAAAGCACACAGTCTAACCTATAATGCACATAGATGAGACAGGAACAGAGCACACAGCTCCCTGTTTGACCACACCCAGCCATCTTCACTAGACATGATTAAACCAGAGGCCTCTGCTGTGTTATGTGATGAGGCAGTCACTTGGTGGGAAGAGTGTCTGCTGCTCTTGCAGAGGACGGAGTGTGGCTCCCAGTACCCACAGCAAGCAGCTCACAGGAGTCTTTAAATCCAGTCATCCCGTGCTGTCCTCTGACTCCACGGGGACTGCACTCATGTGTCCATATCCACACACAGACAGACACATATACACACAGTTATAAAGTTAAATAAATCTTTAAAAGAAAGAGGAAAGGAAAGGAAAGGAAAGGAAAGGAAAGGAAAGGAAAGGAAAGGAAAGGAAAGGAAAGGAAAGGAAGACCACCTAGCATGAGGAGGAGGAAGAGCAGGAGTACCAGTGGCCAAACTCTTTCCACACCTCTAGCTGATAACAAGAACAAATCAAACCTAGTGCATCCGGAAGTTTCCATTATGATGTTCATTTGTTCAAGAATCTAAATCTATCTTCCAATTAACTAATTCCCCTTATAAATAATGATAGCTACTATGTGAGTGTGTATAATGCCAGACACATAATGCTCTCTACCTCATATAATCACAGTGACAATCCGGGGAAATGGCATTGGTAACTCCACCTTATAAGGGAATACAGGTAAGAATTGTAACATTTTAAACACTGGCCAAAATCAGGTGAGCTCATTCCACCTTATCCCGCTTCCCTTCCTCTATCACGCTGCACATTCTCCTCTGCTAACAGCTCTCCTGCACTGGGCCCGGCACTGCTTGCATCCAGGCCTTTTCTTTCTTATTTCACTGAATCCCCCCTCCCCCACAGTCCCCCATAGGGAAACTGTTAGCTAAGGCTGTGGGGTTGGTTTGTTTTCAAGGAAACAAACTTAAAATAGTTAAGCTAAATAAAAATGGAAACATGAGACGAGAGAGCAGTGAGAGAGGAAGAGAGGACAGGTGGGTCAGGCCGAGGAGTATCAGAGCACACAGAAATGGCAGGTTTGTGTAGGAATATGAAGCTGGGGAAGGAAATGGAGGCCCAGCCCCCAGGTGGAAGAGGTTTAGGGTAGGAGAGGTTTAGGGTAGGGGCGGGGTGAGAAGTGCCTGGATGAGCTACAGGGACTGATTGAGCCCTGTCCTAGGTTCCTTTGGGAGCTGTGTCAGAAGCAACCTGAGTCAGTCCAAAGACCTCGCTTCCTAAGTAAATTGACCTCTTGTAATGTCACACTAGAATAAGTACTGACATGGGATAACATGGACTTTTAGATGCCCACAACATGTGCCAGTACCTTCATGCCAAGGTCTCCTTTGGTTTTAGGTGATTAGAAGGCACTTTAATGGCAAGCTCTTGGCCTACAGAAGGCAAACACATTTAGGAAATGAGTCCTTAATGAGCACTACGCAGAAAGGCACCACCAACTTCTGCAGTGTCTCTGAGCACTTGGCAGCAGGCAGTTGGCACACCCTAACGGTGGTCGGTATGAGCACACGGCAACGAGCAGTCAGTACACGGCAACAGGCAGTCAGTCAGCAGAAGTCCTTGTCATACACAGGAAACAGATGGAGTGGATAGCACTAACAGATAGTCAACTGCCTCTGTCTTCCCCCTCTAGACCCCAAGAAACACCCAGTTAATGATGTCAGGAAGCCTAGAAAAGCAGAAGCTCCTAACGGAGAGACAGCAGGATTTGCATATGCACCAAGGCACACTAGCAGTAGGGAGTGGTCAGACAGAAAGGGCAGAAATTCCTGTGTCAGCTATAGGCTAGTTCCCTTATTCTCAAAAGTGAGAGCAACCCCAGCCAGTGAGAGCCATCTGCACTCAACAGGCAAACATTTACCAGAACTAAGACTCTGGGCAAAGAAACCTGGATCTCCAAAAATCTATCAACACTGACCTTTCCTTAAAGAGCTTCGGAACTCACTGGAGTCTTTAAAGGAGGGAAATCCAAATCAAGTGTAGGGAATCCAACAACTTCAAGGAATGCAAAAAAACACAACAGCTAGGAGATCAATGGGGTCCAGGAAAATAATTTGGACATAAAGATTTCCTAGGGCTGAGCTCGGTGGCGTGGAGGAGATGCGCAAGGCCCTGGGAATGATGGCCAGCATATGTACCCAGGGAGTGAATAGAACCAATACAATTTGGGGAAGGGGGGAAAAAAAAAAACAGAATAAAAACAGAACAGGCTACTGTGTGTGGAGTTTGAGTGAACAGAGTATAAAATATGAAAACGTTTTAAAATCAAGTCCTACAAAGCTCTCCGAAGATGGAAACTTTGTGTTGAGAACCACAGATAAATTGCTAAGGGAAGCTCCGAGGTTCTGAGGTGGCTCACTACCTATTGATGATACCTGTCATCCAGTACTGTCTGCTCCTTCTTAAGTCAGGGGCAGATGCCCACAGCAACAACCATCACCAATCACAAAGATGACTATCTAACCTCAGCATCTAACCTAATCTCATCTCTGAGTTGTTGCTGATACATAAATCATGTGAATACTCACTTTTAAATACACAGTGTATCAAAAAGCTCGGAAGTCCTGTACTTCTATCAAGCTGGTGAAGCATAAACAAGGACACTGATTGGCTCAAAGCAAACCGCTCCAGCACTTAGTGATGGAGCTGAAAACTTAGGTTTTATGTGCATACAGTTCAGAACTTACAAACCATACCTAAATTAAAAAATAATAACCTTAAACAAATTAAATTTAAAGAACTATAGTCAACTTTTTAGCTATTTAATTCTACTTAGATCATAAACCTTTCAAGGTAAAAACCCACATGCAAACTTGTTATACCTGGTAAGGATCAGAAGAGCAAAGTCAGGTATGCATGCCTTCAATACTAACAAGCTTTGAGGAAACTAAAGAAGGATCAGAAGCTCAAGGCGAACATGGTCTACAGAGAAAGGCCCTGTCTCAAAAAACTAATGGTAGTAATAATATAAAATACATTAAAACAAAACCAAACCCTACCATGTGGGAGCAGTAAGGTGGCCTGAGGTCTGTCTCTGAGAGCCACACTGTAGAAGAGAGAACCAGCTCCTACATGCTGTCCTATGACCTCCACATGTGCAACACACCTTCACACCTACACATACACAAACTAAATCAGTGCAGTAAGAAATTCTCATCCACAGATTTCAAGCTGTGAGACAGCTTGGTGGGGTGAGGGTGCCTGCTGTGCAAGCCTGAGGACCTACCCTTGAGTGTCAACACCTACAGAAAAAGCCAGTCTGTGTGTGGCTGTAATCCCAGCTCAGTGCAACTGTGACAGGAGATTCAGAGAGCTTGAGGGACAGCTCCTGATTGAAAGAATTAAGGCTAAGTTTGCTGGAGAAGGACACCAGAACCCTCCTCAGGCTTCTGCATTCACATGTGTGCACATACACATGCACATGCATGTGTCTATGTGCATGGGGTTCACACCACATATTCACATGTGCTCACACACACACACACACATGCATGCACACATCCTAGTAGACACATACATACCATGAGATGGCAGACTCTAACTAATTTCAATTAAGTACAATATAAAGTCTGCCATCTCATGGTACGGTGATGTCCGACACCCAAGTGAGATGAAACAGTGGCTTTTGTAGCAAAAAGATGTACACACACACACACACACACACACACACACACACACACACAATCTGAGTACTGAATTAAGCAAATGACAGCAACAAAGCTCAGCTAACAACCAAATCAGCAAGTAAGTAGTGTATTTGCTGTAACCAACAGGAAGAGCAAGAAAAGGTGGACTGCAGGCGCCGGTGGTGGAAGGTGGTACCACCCCACGCAACTCTGTAACAGCAGGCTGAGTTCAGGCTGCCCTACAGGCAAAGAGAAACTACCAAAAAAGACTTATTAGGAACTGTCAAAATCAGAACCACATGTATAAATGTGTACACACATACATATTATATTTACAAACAAATCAAAAACCCCTTAGCACTACTGTGAAACAAAATCTGAAAGGGTATCAGCAGTGAGGGAAGAAGGCCAGCAATAGGACCGCTACATTCTCCACACGGGAAAGCCCAGAGCCTGACGGAGACTGAAACCAAAGAGAGAACGGAAGAAAGATGAATGGATCACGTACAGAGAGAACGGAGCTAAAGATAAACTGTAGTCTCTGGTTTGGAAACTTAAGATAGTGATACACTGTCCATGGAAGAAACTGTTCAACAGCCAGAGACAGCTCAGTATGTCAAAGAATGCCCTGGAACAAGGGTCAGAGTACTGACCAGCAAGATCAGCCAACCAGCAAGCTCTGGGCTCAAGTGAGAAACCCTGCCTGATAGCCTCGACCGAGAAGGTAGTGAACGACTGAGGCAGACATCTCTGGCATGCACGTGTACACACATGCACACACATACATGTGTACAAGCACACACACACCCAACATAAGATAAAAGAACTTGTACAACCTTAAAATTAAAAAGCATTCTGTTCTCAAAAGCAATACCTCTCAGGGTTACACATACCTGATTGTTAATCACCTTTAATATTATTAGAAGTCAGAATATTAATAATATTAATATTATTAATATTAGCCAGAAGTACAGGAGAGTATCAGAAAGGAACTCAACTTTAAATGGGTGTTTTGAACCTTGTCAATGTAATTTACTTTAAATATCTGTGGGTAAATAATTTATCACATGACACCCTTTTAGGAGAAACATTCTATAACTGGACATAGCTCTAAAGTCTCCATTTTGAGTAGCACTAAATTTTACAATAAAATTAAATTCTAATGTGTCTGTGTACAGGTGAGTCTCAAACTCCCTTGAGCTTGTGACCGTCCTGTCTCCATCTCCTGAGTGCTAGCCTACAGCATGCACTACCTCGCCCAGCTGGTGTTGTACTGGGGATCTGACCCAGGGACTGATGCATGCTAAGATGAATCCTATGTAGGTACCACAATCTCCATTGAGGCACAGCATATGGTGGCCATCTTACCCCAATGTCCAGAGCAGCACATGGCAACCATTCAAGATGGATGGATGGGTAGATTAGACAGCTGGTGGATAAATGCATTTTTAAAAACATTGTTTGTCTGGCCTCTTTATTCTGAACCTTCTGACATCTCAGAAAGACAGAATAAATTTGTTTTCAATGTGATGGAGAGATAGCTTCCTGCTCTTCCTGAAGGCCTGAATTCAGGTCCTAGCACTCACCTCCCATGCCTTCTCAACTGTCTATAACGGCAGCACCAGGGTATCTGACACCCTCTTCTGCCCTCCACTAGGACCTACACATACAAGGCATTCAGTCACACAGATGCACACCCACATACACATGAAGAAATGATGACAGGGATGCAGAGATGGTTTAATATATGGAAATCCATCAACATAATCCACTATATAAACAAACTTAAAAACAAAAACCACATGATCATCTCGTTAGATGGTGAAAAAGCATTTGACAAAATCCAACACCCCTTTATGATAAAAGTCTTGGAAAGATCAGGAATTCAAGGCCCATACCTAAACATAATAAAAGCAATCTACAGCAAACCACTAGCTAACATCAAATTAAATAGACAGAAACTCGAAGCAATCCCACTAAAATCAGGGACTAGACAAGGCTGCCCACTTTCTCCCTGCCTATTCAATATAGTACTTGAAGTCCTAGCCAGAGTAATTCCACAACAAAAGGAGATCAAGGGGATACAAATTGGAAAGGAAGAAGTCAAAATATTACTGTTTGCAGATGATATGATAGTATATATAAGTGACCCCAAAAATTCCACCAGAGAACTCCTAAACCTGATAAACAGCTTCAGTGCAGTAGCTAGATATAAAATTAACTCAAACAAATCAATGGCCTTTCTCTACACAAAGGATAAACAGGCTGAGAAAGAAATTAGGGAAACAACACCCTTCACAATAGTCACAAATAATATAAAATACCTTGGTGTGACTTTAAAGAAGTGAAAGATCTGTAGAACTTCAAGTCTCTGAAGAAAGAAATTGAAGAAGATCCCAGAAGATGGAAAGATCTCCCATGCTCATGGATTGGCAGGATTAATATAGTCAAAATGGCTATCCTGCCGGAAGCAATCTACAGATTCAATGCAATCCCCATCAAAATTCCAAATCAATTCTTCACTGAGTTAGAAAGGGCAATTTGCAAATTCATCTGGGATAATAAAACCTAGGATAGCAAAAACTATTCTCAACAATAAAAGAATCTCTGGTGGAATCACCATGCATGACCTTAAGCCGTACTACAAAGCAATTGTGATTAAAAACTGCATGGTACGGTACAGCGACAGACAGGCAAATCAATGGAATAGAATTAAAGACCCAGAAATGAATCCACACACCTATGGTCACTTGATCTTTGACAAGGGAGCTAAAACCATCCAGTGGAAAAAAGACAGCATTTTCAACAAATGGTGCTGGCACAACTGGCGGTTATCATGTAGAAGAATGGGAATTGATCCATTCTTATCTCCTTGTACAAAGTTCAAGTCTAAGTGGATCAAAGACCTCCACATAAAACCAGAGACACTGAAATTTATAGAAGAGAAAGTGGGGAGAAGCATCAAAGATACAGGGGAAAAATTCCTAAACAGAACAACAATGACTGTAAGATCAAGAATTGACAAATGGGACCTCATAAAATTGCATAGCTTCTGTAAGGCAAAAGACACTGTCAATAAGACAAAAAGGCCACCAACAGATTGGGAAAGGATCTTTACCAATCCTAAATCTGATAGGGGAGTAATAACCAATATATACAAAGAGCTTAAGAAGCTGGACTCCAGAAATTCAAATAACCCCATTAAAAAATGGGGTATAGAGCTAAACAAAGAATTCTCAACTGAGGAATACCAACTGGCTGAGAAGCACATGAAAAAATGTTCAACATCTTTAATCATCAGGGAAATGCAAATCAAAACAACCTTGAGATTCCACCTCACACCAGTCAGAATGGCTAAGAGCAAAAATTCAGGTGACAGCAGATGCTGGCGAGGATGTGAAGAAAGAGGAACACTCCTCTATTGCTGGTGGGATTGCAAGCTTGTACAACCACTCTGGAAGTCAGTCTGGAGGTTCCTCAGAAAATTGGACATAGTACTACCGGAGGATCCAGCAATACCTCTCCTGGGCATATACCCAGAAGATGTTCCAACTGGTAATAAGGACACATGCTCCACTATGTTCATGGCAGCCTTATTTATAATAGCCAGAAGCTGGAAAGAACCCAGATGTCCCTCAACAGAGGAATGGATACAGAAAATGTGGTACATTTACACAATGGAGTACTACTCAGCTATTAAAAACAATGAATTTATGAAATTCTTGGGCAAATGGATGTTTCAGGAGGATATCATCCTTAGTGAGGTAACTTTTGGGATAGCATTTGAAATGTAAATAAAGAAAAGATTCAATAATATAGATCTTGGAGATGAAAAAAAAAAAGAAATGATGAACCTTTCTTTGTTTATCTGGGGATTTTGTTTTCAACACATGACAGTCCCATCTCTAAGAAGCAGAAATATCAGTCTAGAAAAAGCACAGAGTCCATCATCAGGCCTGTTTGAGAAGATGATCAGACTTAGTAACACCCCTTAACTCAATGTGGAGACTTATTCTTTATCTTTAAAGTTACACAAAGCCTTAACTAAGACAAAACCACAGGTTATCTAGCAAGTCCTGGGCACACTGACTGGTACTTGATATGCACAAATCCCTCTGTGCATGGAGATCAGGAAAACAACTCCCAGTTGACAATCTTGATATTAAGAATAAAGTTGACGAGAAAGGGGTTCCAGGGAAGAGGAACCCCAGCTCGGTGCCAGCAGTTTATCATACTACGGTAGAGATGTTAGCAATCATAGCATGCCCAATGGAAACTCAGATGGGACAGACGAACTCTTCTTCAATGAAACCAAACAGCAGCAGTGTGCTATTCCCGACAAGTCTGACAACATGATTGTCAAAGACATAGTACTTAGGCGATCTACTGATCTACGGAGATTAGGATTCATCAAGGATTTCCTTTAAAGATAGATTTACCCGCAGCCTTACACCAGCAGCACCCCTGCACACTCGACTGTCCCTGCATTTGTGTGAGCGAGCTCTTGCTTCAGTGTCATCATACGTCGTGCAGGCCAACCATAAGGCAAGGCAGAAAACCCAAAGCTCTGAAGAAAGCTTTGGGACAAACTCTAATGCAAGTTCATCTCTTTAAAAAATCAGTCCCACAAACTGCTCTTTCTCCTTTTATTGCTTATCTATCAGAAAAAAATTAGCAGCAGGTAAACATAACCTCCACAAAGTGCTTTAAGCACATTATTCAACAATAACTTCAGGAATATCTCTACATTTTTTTCAGTATTAATTCCTATGACTTGGGCTCAGCAAAATGGTCAGTGCTGCCAAACCTGACGACCTGTATTCCACCTCAGAACCCACTGTGGGAAAGCAAAAAGATTTCCACAAGTCATCATCTGACCTGTACACTCAAGCTGTGACACGTGTATACATAGGGAGGAGGGAGGGAGGTCGGGAGGGAGGGAGGGAGGGAGGGAGGGAGAGAGGGAAGGAGAAAGGGAGGGAGGGGAGGGAGGGAAGGAGGGAGGGAGGGGGGAAAATGGAAAAAAGGAAGGAAAGAAGCCAGCATGCCTATGATTCAACTTAAAACTCAAAGTTGCTAAAACATCCAGTTAAACAGTAGGTAAGGTTATTTTATCCATCGCTAATTCTGAATGAAGACTTTGGATACAGAACAAGTGGACTACATTCTGAGAGGCAGTCACATGGGAGGTGTCTACAGGGAGTAGTTCTTCCTTATACACTGAAATATGACCTCACTCACCCAGTCCAGACTATAGAACAAGACACCAATGACACAAGACTTGGAAAACCCACAAAGTTTCTATATTCAAAACAGTAGGTCACTATATGATCTCCATATTTGGAAGGGATCGTTGAGTTTTTGAATACAGGAAATAAAGCTAGGGAAGAAGAGGCTCACCACCCAGTTTTTCTCAGACTGACAAGAAAAGTATTAGTGTCCAGTAGAAAAAAAAATGGCCCTAAGATTGTGGGATAACATGCAGCTAGTGAACACAGAAGGAGGCTGGGGCGGCAGACCACACTCTGCTGTGGGATAACGTGCAGCTAGTGAACACAGAAGGAGGCTGGGGCAGCAGACCGCACTCTGCTGTGGAAGTGGCCGCCCCGTGCTTCACTGCCCTGGTCAGCTCGCACACCCTAGACACAGGCAAGCTTTCTAAAGATCACATATGCTTCCTAGCACTCCCCACAAGAACAAGAACACCCGTTACACTATGAAATGCCTGGAAACACTTTATCTTGCAGCTTAAATGTTCTGAGAAGCCTCAGTTTAAGTAGATGCACTCTCCCAAGTCTCGGCCCAGGACAGCCACAGGAGCCACTGCTCTCTAAATGCCTGCTACAGCCAGTCTTGGGAGTATGAGGACGGTCTGATTATATTATATTATGAAGCTTTTGCAACTTCAGCCTCCAACAACGTATTAGAACACAGTGTGTCCACCCACACACAGTGGACACCTGACTCCTTTTCACAGAATCTGTTTCTCCATAATCTTTCTCTGCTTGGCAATTCTCTAAAACCGTTACCCAGGAAGGAAGGAAGGAAGGAAGGAAGGGAGGGAGGGAGGGAGGGAGGGAGGGAGGGAGGGAGGGAAATCTGGAATTTTCCTCTTATCGTTTTTGAGTCTTAAGTTGATTCTTGACTATGTGGTTGCAGTTACCTGATACTCTCCAGGGGTTCTGGAGAAACTGACCAGGACACAGTAGCCTTGGGTTACCAAGCCTCAGCATATCTGGATCCTCACCACTTACTGACATTTGTAGTAAGAGTCAACACTTCTCCAACAGTTTAGTCAATGAAACAAAAAACTCAACTATGCATACTACGGATGCTAAACTCCAAACACCAAGCCACCATAATGGCTTTAAGCCGAATCATAATTATACTCATTTCTCCCTAAAATTATTGCTGTCTGGACTGTGCCATTTACTGAGTTCTTCTTAGGTACTTCAAAGTCAGATAAAATGCACAGCCACTCTCCTCAAGAATATTGTAAGCTAGAGAAACAATGAACAATTCAACAATTTAGATCCCTCGCTAGTGCTGAAGCACACCCATGTGCAATGGGGTAGTGACTCCAGGAAGGCAGGGAAACCCCACAGCCGCTGCCCATGATGTAAGAACTTACTCAGCAAGAGGAGGTCCAGTGTGAGGGAAACGGCAGCGAGGGCCCTGGCTGCCAGGAAGTCACTTTATCCAAAGACTGCACACTGGGACAGACAAAACCAGCATGTGGCAGGGTGAGAGGAGCTGGCAAAGAGGCAAAGGTCACATCAAGACGTCCTTTTGCCACATCAAGGGACACAGAATCCTTCCTGCAGGCTCAGGGGGAACCCTGAAACCTCTGCCCACATTCATGCTTGTCTTCAGAGACACAGTCACTGGGGTCATCCCTTCCTCCGAGTCTCCATCCACAAGCCTCTCTGGCTTCCTCCTGCTGTGAAGGCTAAGAACAGAAGGAGGGCCCTGGGCAGCAAAAAGTATCAACACTTTTATAGACTTATATCTTCACGCAAGCTGAAAACTGCCTGCTTGGTCCTCTGGGAGCCCACCCAGCGTGCAAGGACTTCAGACAGACTTAGAAAAGCACAGGACGAAGGCTTTGACACCACTGACAGGAACATTCTCAGCACCTGAGCTAGCTAGGCATGGAACAATACCCATCTTTTTTCCTGAGGTCTGGTACTGCTTGCTTCAGTGCTCCTGTGTCCCTGGAACATGCCATCAATGGTCAGTCAGAGGTATGCTCTCCAAACATAGCAAGGCACTACTGCTGTGGACACTTGAAACCTATAAGCTTTGTGGCCGACACTCAGCACTACATATTCACAATAAAGTGTAAAACACGACTGCACCCGTCCTTGCTCATGTGAACTGTGCTCGCAGAGCCACTACTTCTGCCCCACTCTCCTACCAACTACAGCTCAGTGTTTCCTTGTGTGATAGCCATGTCCCCATCCTGCTGGGCCACAAACTACTGGATACAGGCACAAGACTTTCCTGTCGTTCTTCATTTTCTGTCTGTTTCAGTGCAATGTGGAGTCATACTATCGACCACTATGCCGTGGGAAGGAAGCATACACATGAAGCGAAAATCTAAGAGTTGGATATGAAAATGACACGAACTACTGCAAGCCCAGCGTCACAGCAGTGCCAGAACCAATAAATACTCCCAACTTCCCCCCTGAGGAGCAGCGATCTGAGAGGTAAGAAAGTAGCAGAAGTCAGCACAGCTAGCTACAGAGCCAGTTCTGGTTCAAAATTCAAAAGTCCAACATCCACCAATTTACTTTAACCCTACATAGTAACTCATCCCTACATATTCACAATAAAGTGTAAAACACGACTGCACGGAAAATTTTTATAAAGCTCACATGACCCCTTCCATAAAGATAGGGTCTATAAATTGACAAGCTCGCCATAAGGGTCTGGGGAGGATCTGGCAGGAGGATCTCAGCCACACAGGTAGAGCAGAGGTCACCAGATTATTAAACCACATCCACTCCCAGCCTTCTGGGTTATGTGTCCCTCCCTCTGAAGGAACAACCCTGTATGTTTAACATTCTTAGTTTTGGTTTCCCCTGTGCTAATCTGGGAGCACAAGGAACTCTGTGCAAGCTCCTACCCCCAACCCCTGAGAGGAGGAGCAAGAGCATGGTGGAAACAGAGATCCAAGCAGACACCTCCCAGGTCATTGCTGGTCTTACTTTGTTCTAGTGAAGGTTTGCAAAGTTACCATAATAAAGACCCTGAAGAATAAGGACAAGTGGGTGGCTGGAGGTTGGTTGTTTTAATTCATTTAGGATGAAACTTTATGTCTTCAGGCTTATCAAACCTCTATGCTTTCTGAGACTGTTTCTGTGACTGTTTTTAGTGCTTGAAACAAAAGGAGTGCCAAGTTCAAGGACAGCCTAAGCTATATAGTGAGTACAGGCCAGTCTGAGAGAGAAACCCCATCTCAAAACTAGGAATGTCAGTACCCATGGACTATTACAGCTAATGTCCTCAAACACATTCACGTCCATCTCCTTTCTTCCATCTTGGCAAGTGACAGATAAGGACTTACACATTTACAGGTAAGACAAGAAAAGCAGAGGCTCTATCAGCAACTGGCAGACATCACCCCTTTCCAGCTCCTGCAGACACTCTTTTCGTGAAACAGCACACACACATCCATCCTTGTCAGCCTATCTGTGTCACAATAAGGGCATGTCTGCTAAACCTTAGGAACATACACAAAGAGCCAGTATAGAGTTACAATAGCCTGGTTTAATGGTCAGTAAGTTGAGAAGTGTGTCACACAACATTGCCCATTGCCAAACAAAAGAAGAAAAACATACTCCGTATCTCCCATCATGAAACTGGCTTACCCCTTGGAATTGCTGGGAATCTAAAACGGAAGTTTAAAAGATCACTCTAAAAACAATAGTCAATGTACCTCAGATTTCTCTAAAGGGCCTCACCTTAAGATGCACCCCAAGGAAGCTCTCTGCTGGAAATGGAAAAACTGGTTTCTAGCAACAGAACCTCACTGGGTATATTAGCCACACTTCATGGCAGACCCCATGCCCAGGAGCAGACGGCCAATACAAAACCAACTCAATGGTGGTGTTATACAGTGCACGGACCCTGGCTCTTCTAACTGCCACTGCCTATCCAACTCCTAGAGCCTAGCGTCTGCTCCCCTCGGACTTCCTTCCCGCACAAGACCTGCCTCACTGACCCTCTGTGTCTCTCAGTCTCCATTACTAACAAGCCCATCCCAACACTAAAAATTATCAGAAATCACTACAAATAAACGGATAAGGAGTAGTGGTGTGTGTGTGTGTGTGTGTGTGTGTGTGTGTGTGTGTGTGTGTGTTTCATTACACAATCAAGAAGTCTCAGACAGTTTGTGGGGAGCCACCTATATACTGGCTGAATTGTAGGACCATCCAGAAACTCATTTCAATAGGTTTGGAGAACCTTAGGCCCCTCAAGTTCCATGGTTGCTTCTGTGACGTTCCTGACTGTCGTGTAGCGGCTGTGCTGAAGCTTCTCGTGTTTTCTGAGGGAGGACACTAGCCCCTCACCCAACCCCTCCTTGCCCAATCTGTGCAGACTCTAATTTGTCCTTTTAGGAAAGAAATACAGATCTGTCTTTGGAAGCCATCAAAGTACCTTAGAATGTGAGATTTAGCCTTGAAAGTATCGGCTAAGTTTTTACTCAGGTGCATTTATTTACAACATTCAACTCTGGAAAAGAGAAAGTCAGTATAGATGCTGTCTGTTGCTAAAAGGCTGGTGCGCATGTAGGTAAGACACTCACATGACTGTCTACAGAAAGTCCAATTCCCCGTAGATGGTCTCCCGTCTCCCAAACATACAAGGTAAGCTGGAATTAACTTCTTTGCTTATACCTTGCTCAATAAAAATCAAGGCAACAGATTCTGCTATGACAAAGACCTACATATTTATTTTTAAACTATAATTTTTAGTGTGTTTTCAAATTTGTAATACAAATAAGCTTATGTGGCAAAAATATTTTACAATATCTTCTGATTTACAAAAAGCTTACATTTTGAACTTCTCTTTTTTAAAAATTGGATATTTTCTTTATTTACATTTCAAATGTTTTCCCCTTTTCCAGGTATCCCCTCTGGAAACCCCCTACCCCATCCTCCCTCTCCCTGACTCTATGAGGGTGTCCCCCCACCCACCTCACCTACCCACTCCCACCTTCCATTCCCCTAAACTGGGGCATTGAACTCCCGACAGGACCAAGGGCCTGATGTCCAACAAGGCTATCTTCTGCCACATATGCAGCCAGAGCCATGGGTCCCTCCGTGTGTACTTTTTCTCAATAACTGTCATTTTCTATAAACAACAGCAGTCTGTCACAAGCTCAATCATTATTCATATCCTGTATAAAGTATGTGCTATACATTAATATCTCAACTAATACATCTCTGCATATCAATTCATCTCTCCTTCTATAAGGATGTTGACCCATTTTCCTAATCATGGTTTATTATTTCCATACCACTCTATTAACTCAGATTCATCTTTACCACTCTAATCAAAACAAAAGAATCATACAGAAAAGTATCTCTTTTACAATTCTATTTAACAGTTAAAGACAAAAACCAACCATTCCAATGGCTCAGGAAACAAACCCACAAAATCCAATCACAGTCGCATAAGCACTAAAGGACTATCAGGGCCTTTGGGTCCAGTAAATGGCTGGCCCAGAGCCACCTCTATATACAGCTATACAGAAGCACACATGCAGACAACTCTTCAATAAATCTTCTCCAACAACCGAAACCCCTCAGATTGTGGAAGCCAGCACACAACTGTCCTAGACAGCACTCACCCCTTTGACTGAGAATTAAGGACAAACTTTAAGACTGGCTGTCTGGCGCATGCCTTTAATCCCAGCACTCAGGAGGCAGAGGCAGGCGGATTTCTAAGTTCGAGGCCAGCCTGGTCTACAAAGTGAGTACCAGGACAGCCAGGGCTATACAGAGAAACCCTGTCTCAAAAAACCAAAAAAAAAAAAAAAAAGACTGGCTGTCAAGTGTCAAGTCCTCTGTGTTAGCAACAGTCCCTCCCTCAGCAGATCTGTGAATATCTGCCCATATCTGAGAAGCCACTACTGTCCACAGGAAGGTGGCAGGCCAACGGAAGGCAAGGCAAAGCTGCTGCACAGTAAAAGGAGGAAACTACCTGGACACTTAGCCCAGTAGCCAGTCTAGGCCTAAGCACACCTAGCAAGCCTTCAGTCAATGCTGGTGGAAGTTGTAACACCAAGATAACACATCTGGAAATAATCTGCAACTCCAATTTACAAACATCATTAGCCATTGTCTTAGCCAGGAAACACCAGAACACCCACACAAGGACCATCTCCTCTGTCTGTTCACTCCCCTCTAAGCTCCAGCATTTCCTTTTTCCTTCCCCACTCCCCTTTTCAATTCCCTTCTTTACTTAACAGATATTTACTATGCTTCCTCATAGAGCAGATATACTCACCACATTGTTCAGTTTGGGAGTTATTAGCCACTATAAATGACACCATTCAAAGCCAAGATGTGTTACAAGTATAAAATTACAACAGGTTTTGAAGACTTAACATGAACAAAGGTATATGAAATATCTATATAATTTATTTACTGATTACACTTTTGCATGACAGTTAAATAATTATTCAAATTAATTTTGTCTTTCTCCTTCCTTTTAATGTATCAACTGGAAAATTTTAACTATACAAAGGTTCACACTATATACCTAATTACCTAATTATAAGTAAAGTTGAAATTCTTGGTTCCTGTGGAGACTCACTTAGGTTACAATATTTTGCTGGGACAGATAGGTGAAAGAATGTCTTGCTAAATCAGACACATGAAAGAATGTTTTGCTGAAGCAGACACAGGTGAAGGGATGTTTTGCTACAGCAAACATATGAAAGGATGCTTGATGTTTAGAAAGAATAATCACCCCACAGACGGTGGGAGCTAGTGGGAGCTGGAGAACTGGTCGACTTGCTCTGGCTTGCTAGTCTCTGCTGATGACACGCATGTGTTGGTTCACCTTACACTGCACTGCTGAGCTGCTCTTGTGGTGACTTCAGAGAGAAACTCACTGAAGAACTTGGAATGAGATTCCTGCAGCTTCTTGATGATTCTGCCGACTCTGACCCACTGGCAAGTCTCTCCGTTTCTTCTGGATTGAACTGCCCTTGCTGATTCGTGTTTGGTGTTTGCTAGTAGACTGGACTGCAGCTGCAGGTCTGCGTGTGGTGTCCACCAAGTGGACTGAATGGCAGCTGCTGATTCATGTTTGCTGTTTGCTAGTGGACTGAACTAAAAACAACAAAGACTGGAAGTGCCCCCAAAGAACTATTTCTAAACAGATCCACTTCCCGCATTCCTTAAAATCCTTTCTTTTCAATTACCTCTGGTAGATGGTGGGCTAGAGGGGAGATTTTATTAAAGTAGGTTGTAAAAATAAATTATGCCTACAGATAAGCTATCCTAGATGCCAGATATCAGGGCCAAAAATTAAGTCCCAAACTGAAAGCCAGCCACTGGGTGTAGATCAAGGATAATGCTTACCCCTCCCCCACACTACCAAATATACAGTCTCTGGGTCCCGGGAGAATTAGGATCAGTAAAGTAGCAAGTCACACACCATTCTCACAGAGTAAGGGAAGACTATTTTCTCTGGTGCATCTGAAGACAAGACCCACCTGAAGCTCTCATCTGGACACCTCTAGTTCCAAAGTATCATTTTAGTGCTCTGGGCTTACACACCTCAGAAGCATTTTGAAGACACACAAAGAGATTTGTCTGGTTTCCAGCATCCTCCTCCATCATGAAGAGTCTTTTATCACTTTCTCTCTACACACGCAATTAACTCTGCCTTTCCCAGCATCTAATTCCCCACATCAGAGTGTTCCCTTCACAGAGAGAAACTGGATCAAACCCACAAGTCTAATACCACAGGGCAGAAAGGCCTTCCTCATCTGAGGGATACAGTCAAAGGAAATCCCAGACTGGATGGCAACAAGCAACATGCTCATTAAATATAAAGTTCCTCATGACTTCAAGATTGTAAGGAATTTCTGCAGGCCAAGGTTAATTCAGACCAAATGGGCCTATTGTTTCAGCAGTACTTTCCCAGAAAAAAGACATTCTAAGCATTTGGATCTCATACTGCCAACTCAAATGTCACTTCCATGAAGTACAACCAAATGCACAGTCCCACACAAAACCATAATAATCTCTACCTTTACTCTCACAGGAAACTCAGTCAAAGCATGAATTACTTCGTCTTATCAGGGTATTTCTAGTTTTTAAAAGATTTGAGTTTGGAGGCCAGCAGACATCACAACCCCTGGAACTCATTACAGTGAGGTGTCACCTGGGTACTGGGAACCAGGAACCAAAGCTGGTGTCCTCTGTGAGAGCAGCCAGCACTCTCAGCATTGAATCATCTCTCCAGCCACTTTGTAGGGTGTTTCAAACACCTCCATCTGAACAAGAAGGCAGGGAAGCAAGTAAGTACCTCGGAAATCTCACCAGCCTCCCTCCCTATGTTTCAGACCTAACCGATCCTTAGGCAGCAACAGCACAGCCTAACCCACGGATACAAAAGGACACAATCCGACTCCAACTCTCTTACAGTCTGACTGAGGAAAAAAAAGGGGGGGGGGGGGGGAGTGGATAAAAACTCTGCCATTCACTGAGAACGCACAGCATTGACCAAGGGCGTGGAGCCCCCAAGACTGCTCTTCTTCCTGTCTGACTCACAAAGGCCCAGGAAGAAAAAAAGTGATCAATGGAGGAGCTAAGAGTGTTTAAATGAGCAAAAACGTGGATGGTTGAGGGGGAAAATCATTCCAAAGGCAAGAAATACACGCTATTTAAAAGAAATGAGAGTACGTGGCTCAAATCCTTACATTGAGCCCGCTCTCATATAAGCCTGGCCTCAAAACTCACTACATATAACTGTGAAGAGCTTTGAACTCCTGACACTACCTACACTTTCCAAGGACCAGGATTATGAGTGCAGGGTACCAATTGTAGGCTTTACATAGTACTGGGAATCAAACCTAGAATGGCAAGCATGTGAGGCAGGTGTCCTACCCAATGGCCTCTCCTGCCCACACAGGGCGTTTTAGAAACAACTTCCAGCCTGCAGTCAGCAGGCAGTTGAAGTATCCAGCTTTGCCACACTTCTCAGAACACCACCACGAGCAAGGCACTCTCCTGGACTAGTCTTGGGTCATATCCCACTATGTAATTCAGGAACCACACTGCCCAGTGACCACTATGAGAAGCACCAAAAGCACTAGGGCGGTAAGCAGTCACCAGCGCGAGCTTTGTTCTGGTTTTAAGCAGTCACCAGCTCGAGCTTTGTTCTGGTTTTAAGCAGTCACCAGCGCGAGCTTTGTTCTGGTTTTAAGCAGTCACCAGCTCGAGCTTTGTTCTGGTTTTAAGCAGTCACCAGCGCGAGCTTTGTTCTGGTTTTAAGGATCTGGAATGGCAATACTATGCACCGGTGGTTACAGCTGCTACCAGGAGTCACAGATTTTCAACCCCAAATCCCAGTGCCAGTTGCAGGACAGCCCCTGTTGAGTTGGTGGCTAGTTAGCCCCTAGAGACTCCCTACGACAGGCTACTGTCAACGCTCCTGGTACCACCAGAACTACACGGTGAGATCCTATTGATCACACCACACCCTAGATACTGGACCAGAGAGCTTCCTGCCTTCCGGCTAGTGTTTACAGAACCAGAAGTACCATACGGGCAGGTCAGAAAGGATCACGTCTAGCTATCGACCTTGAGTGGTAAAATACTGAACTGCCCGGGAAGATACAGCCAAGACAGTCTTGAATACTTTTCGGGTAACAAACTGCTTGCTTCCTGATTAGATCCAGGTCCATCCCACATGAAGGAACATAAGTTTAGCCCTGTAAAGTTAGTCAAAAAGGCCTACACCTAGGGGGCTCACGGGACCTATGGGGATACCACCCTACTGATATCTTGACAACTGGGAGTTAAGTGGCCTTCTAAATGTTTATTTAGACCTCTTCTGACCTTCACTGATAATAAATACATGGTATAAAAACATATGTGCAGATGTAAAATAAAAATATTTTTCAATTAAGGTTAGTAACAAAAAGAAAAGATACAACAAAATTCAAGCAGACTTCCTCTGTCTTTGTAAAAGGTTTATGTAATTAATTCTCACAGTGACATAATGGACATTGTGGGTTACAAAGGAATTGGGTCACAGGAAGGAAACATGATTTAGACACCAGAAATACATTCAGAGACGGGTAGCAAGAACAAACAGGCTGATGAGCACACACACAAAATGCGCGGCAATCGCCAACAAGATCCTAATTCAGTAAGACAGCCCCCCAGAGCAATTACTGTGAGCATCGCCCAGGCCACAGACCCTCAGCACAGACAAGCAGCAAATCTCCAGGTTCCAGAACTAAAGCTGCTTACACACACAACCAACTACCAATGGTCAGAGCTACACAGCTCAACTTTCTATTAAATGAAAACAAAACAAAAACTATTTCTAATGTAACTCCAAGAACTGATAAAACTATTGTTAAGTTTAGCATTTTTATATAACCTAGTGTTTTCCAAACACACTAAATGGAGAAAGGGAACTTGAAACTCATTAAATAAGTTAGGTCAATGAATGCTTTAAACTTAGTCCAAAGACCAACCATGTTACGCTAATAGCAGCAATTATTAGGACTCCTTTTATTCCACTTTCCCCAATAAACAACGGGAAGACTTCCACTTTTCTTCATTTCTGAAATAGGCTTTGAGAGGCTGCCATGCACAGCACACAAGAGGAGCTAAGGAGCCAGAGCTTCCGCCTTCAAATGCCTCAATTTCCTGTCAGATGATAGCAATGACCTTAAAGGCACTATGACAACTAACAGGTCAAACAAGAGGGCCGTAGAGAGACAGCTTAGAGTTACAAGAACTGGCTACTAGTCCAAAAGATGCAGGTTCAGTTCCCAGCACCCACCTGGTGGCTCACAACCATCTATAACTGCAGTTCCTGAAGAACCAACACCATCCTCTGGTATCCATAGGCTCCAGGCTTGCACGCAGTGCACAGTCGTGCATGCAGACAAAACCCCGGGCACATAAAAAGCTTTTAAAAAGAGAGAGATCAAATAGAGCTGGATATGAAAGGGCCACATCATCCCTCCTCCACTTGGCACATCCTCATGTCCTGGCTCCCATCTGCGGCTCTAACTGCAAGGAGCCTTGGGGTTCTATTTTCCATTCCAAAAACCCAAGTCCTGCTTCCTGGGTAGGTGAGGTAGAGCTGGCATGCCAGAACTAGATGGCATCTAGACACAACTTCAGTAGCAGCAGACACCTGGAACAGTCTTTGTAAAGTCTCCCAAAATGGCAAGTTTAACCCAGAGCGATCTGGAAGCCTGTGAGCTCCTGAGCCTCTCTTAGGCAGCAGCATTTGCAAGCCATCTAATCTGCCTTCAAGCAAGGCCAAATGGGCTTCAGAGGAGTTAAGGACGTGAGCAGCAATTTAAGGGCAGGACAAGTTAGTTACAAAAGGCATAAGCACAATAATCCATCCCTGCCGACCCAGAGGCCACAGTTACTGCACCAGTCTTGTGTCCTCTTCACAACCTTTAACCTTTACACACACTCCATCCTGTCCCATGAACGCCTCCTGCCTTGGACTGCTATCGAAGGCTTATACTTCCCATTCCAGGTGAAGAAATTACACTGCCTAGTGTAATTAAATGACTCACTGAGATTAAATGGTAATAACTCAGTCTCTGAATCCTGGGTTAAGGAAATCTGTATTCTATATAATATGCCTAATGTGTTCATTTGCAAAAAGGAAACCACTTGAAAAAAGAGAAGAAAAAAAAAAGCTCAAAATATGCATAAAACGATAGTTCCTAGAACATTTTGTGCAGTTATTAGCCCCACAACAATAAGCTAGCAGTCATGAAGACTGTAAATCCAAAACCGTGTGAACCCTTGTTCATCAGCCTCCAAACTCCAGAGAAAAGCAGGGGGAAACAAGCCTCACCCAAAGGCCAAAGGCGAACCTTTAGGAAGGAGGAGAGGGGAGTTACAAGAGGAAGAACATCATAAAGAATGCAAGGGGAGAAACAGAAGACCGAAGGTTAACAACGAAACCAGAAGCTTGGTCTTTAACACAATCAACCAAACTTACAAACATCTAGTAAGACTGACCAAGGAAGAGACAACACATGGTCGGTCAATGTTAGCAATGAGGATGGGAACGCAACACAAAACTAGAAACCAGAAATTCAATACACATTAAAAACAATATATAATTTTATGCCCAAAAATACAACTTATATGAACAAACCTGACACAAGAAATATAAATCCTACAGAGTGAGTTCCAGGACAGCCAGGGCTACACAGAGAAACCCTGTCTCGAAAAAAAAAAAAGAAGAAATTATAAATCACCTATCAAAAAATAAAAGATCCAAATCCAGATAATTTCCCTGGTAAACTCTACCAAACAGTCACTATTGCTCACACCTCCTCAGGACACAGGTAAAGACTGGTGCCTAACCTGTTTATAAGGCTAGACTAATGCTGATGTGATGCTTGACAACTGGTTACAAAATATGAAACTCACAGACCAGTATCCCTCATGAGCAGAGGCACAAAACAACTTTGGTAAAAATTGTAGGAAATGAAATCCAGTCCTATATATATTTCATCATGAAAAAAAGTCAATGCTTATCACTATAATCAAGATTAGTATGACATGGGGGCAGGGGTAGGAGAACATAGTAACTCCACACTGAAAAGTAAAGAAGGAAACACGGAGGATCCGTTTGACAAAAGCCATGGCCACATGTAATAAAAAGATTCTTTAAGATAAAAAACTCTACAAACTGGGAACAGCAGAGGACTTCTGGAAATGAACAAATGACTGGAAGGGAGGGAGGGAAGGGAGGGGAGAAGGAAGGAAAGAAGGGATGAAAACTAACAGAAACTTAAAAGACAAGACAGAAACATTCTCTCCTGAGACAAGAGTAAAACCAGAGTGCCTGCTTTTATAATTTTGAGTCAACACGATCCTAGAACTCCTGACCACAGCAATGAAGAATAAATAAAGAATTAGGAAGAAAAACATATAACTTACTGGGTGAGGCAAGGAGGCATTGAAACAGAGTCTATGTAGCCCTGGCTGTCCTGGAACTCACTATACAGAACAGGAGCCTCTACCTCCCGAATGCTGGGGTTAAAGACCTATAGCACCATATCTGGATGTGTAATTTCTTATTTAAAGATCATAGAAATTGCCAGGCAGTAGTGGTGCATGCCTTTAATCCCAGCACTTGGGAGGCAGAGACAGACTGGTTTACAGAGTGAGTTCCAGGACAGCCAGGGCTACACAGAGAAACCCTGTCTCAAAAAACCAAAATACAGGTCACAGAAATCATTTACATAGAAAACTCAAGAGAAACTACAAACCAATTGTTCAGGCTGTATATTAATTTAGCCAGACTAAAGGATAAACATATTTGAAAATCAGTATGCTCTCACACACAATTATAAAACAAATTTTGTTTTATATCCCAATTGTGGAAAGAGAGAGGTAGGCAGGCATATGCACACATGTACACACACACACACACACACAGAGAGAGAGAGAGAGAGAGAGAGAGAGAGAGAGAGAGAGAGAGAAAGAGATGTACAAAGAGAAAGGAACTTATTCCAGAAAATAAAAATTCATTGAAAGTAAAACCCCCAAGGCAATCCCAAAATAGCATGAAGAGAGGCGGTACTGCAGAAGGCAGAAGCAAGCAGTTCAGACCCTGGGACACAGCACCTGAGGGAAGCTGGCAAGGGAAGACAGAACTGTATGACGTCCTGGTATGTTCTACCTTTGAGGTTTTATGGTTCTATCAAAATCGTCAGAGAAAAACTTAGCTTTTGATAGCTAAAAAATTAAAAACGTAGAAAACCAGGAAATCTGGATCTCAGGAAGATGAGCTGGGAAAAGGAGCGCCTCCTGAGTCCCGTGCGCCGGCCGCCAACATCCAGGCCTCCCTCCGCTGGTGGTAAGAGGCTAGCCTAGCCTACAGAGATTCCAGGACAGCCAGGGCTGTTACAGAGAGAAACCCTGTCTCCAAAAACCAAAAGGGAAAAAAAAGAATGTCTCTAAAGTCAGCCCTGAGACAGCTACAGCCTCACTGTAGCAAGGAAGAATTGAAAAGAGTTCAAAGTACCTCCTCTAGAAGTTTAAGTTAGACACAGAGGTGCAGGTGCCAGAGGAACACATACACACACACACACACACACACACACACACACACACACAAATGCTCACATACTCCATGTGCTGCCCCTGCCCCATGTAGGGGGAGAGACATGACATTCTTAAAAAGAATCTCTCAGGAAAGACAGGAGAACCAAGTCCTCACTTTGTTTCTGGACTACTTATTATTGAAACTTGACATAATATTATTTAGGAAAAATAAAATATAAAACGCTTAAATAAAATCTGCTGTGATCAGCACTGAAGCCTCCACCAAGAAAACACTTTTCACTGAATTTGGTTTATCTCAAAGAGTTTACAGACAATTACTGTGAATATAACGCATGATAAATGAATAAACAAGTACAACTATAAAACTTAAAACATCTATGTTATGTATAAACTGCTGAGGCAATTAAGTCACTAAGTGAGCCGGTGAGGTGACTCAGCAGGAAAGGTGTTTGCTGCCAAGTCCTAAGCCAGCCAAGTCTGACAACCTGAGTGCCGCCATCCCAAGAACCCACAGAAGTGGAAGGGCAGAACTGAAGCCCACAAACTTTTCACAAACACACTCACCAACACACAGAACACACACAGTACACATATGCACTCTCATACATATAAAATAACCAGATAAATAAAAACTAATTTTTAAATGCATGTTTAAGAAACACTCAACACAGCCAGGCGGAGGTGGCGCACGCCTTTAATCCCAGCACTTGGGAGGCAGAAGCAGGCAGATTTCTAAGTTCAAGGCCAGCCTGGACCAAAGTGAGTTCCAGGACATCCAGAACTACACAGAGAAACCCTGTTTCAAAAAACCAAAAAAATAAAAATTAAAAAAAAAAAAGAAAGAAACACTCAATACATCCAATTTCCCAAGAAATGCTGTGAATGTCAACTTAGCAAGAAAGACAATTTTTTTCAAAAGTATTCACATCTGCCTAAAAAATATATAGTGTGCCCCAAATCCCGGACATTGTACTTGAGTTCTTCACACCTAGCGCAGTACAAAACAGCTCCTCAAATCTACAACACAGCTGTCCTGCACAGATTACCAGCCATTCCCCCGCCAGCCTCCAGAGTAAGAAGCATTCTAAGAATTATCTTTTGCCTAGCAGCTTTCAAATTATAACACCACCAAGAAACTAGAGAAGATGGAAGATGGGAGAAAATACAGTGAAATCTGAAGTATCCACACCATACATTTTTAAATAGCAGTAACATTTTAGTTTATTCCTAACATTTATATGTCTAAGACCTTCAAGTGAGCTCTACAATGCTTTTCAAAGAAGATTCCATGGAATGGGCAACTTCCTGCAAAAGGTGTAGGTATGCACCACTCCTTCTATGCTTGTAAAGTTCAATCTATGATTATGCAATTAACATTACTACCACCAAGAGCCATTTTGCACTTGAGAAAGAAGTGTTTACAGTCATATCCTGCGCCAAACAACATTAGTAACACTTCTCCACAGTTCAGACACTGCAGGAATGAACTTGTGAGGAACTCACTGAGTGCAAAAGCAAAGCAAACAGTAAACTAAGAATGTGGCACCCCTGCAGTGACAGAGAACAAACTTCTTCCTCACTCTTTGCCCCTGAAGAGACACCTGTAAATGTAGAAGAGGGATAAAGGCAACAGGAAGTGAATGCTAAGTTACTTTAAAGGCAGCCCATGTGGGTGTTGACAAAGCCAATGCAACTGCTTCCAGACCTAGCCAAATGGACTTCACCAACTGAGAAACAAGAGAAGACAAACACAATTTCAAGCATGTATTCAGAGCAGACAGCCCCACTTCTGATGTGTGTTTACTGGTGTCCCACTTCCCACGTGTGTCTACTGGTGTCCCTGTTAGATAAAAGTCACTATCATCCAGTCCCTTCCTGGGATCCAACTACTTTTTATTCATTTATTAAGAATTTATTGGGGCTGGTGAGATGGCTCAGCGGGTAAGAGCACCTGACTGCTCTTCCGAAGATGATAAGTTCAAATCCCAGCAACCACATGGTGGCTCACAACCATCCGTAATGAGATCTGGCTCCCTCTTCTGGAGTGTCTGAAGACAGCTACAGTGTACTTACATATAATAAATAAAATAAATCTTTAAAAAAAAAAAAAAAAGAATTTATTGAGCCAGGTGATAGTGGTATACACCTTGACACCCAGCACTCAGGAGGCAGAGGCAGATGGGTCTCTGTGAATTTGAAGCCAGCCTGGTCCACAAAGAACAGCCAGGGTTACACAGAGAAACCCTGTCTGGAAAAAAAAAAGAGGGGAGAGAGGGGAGAGGGGGGGAAAGGAGAGAGAGTGAGAGAGAGAGAGAGAGAGAGAGAGAGAGATTGATTTTCACTGATACTGTTCATTACTTCTAGTTACTTAAAGTTGATTCCTGTAGTGAGGTTCAGGCCATGCATAGAGCATGAGAGGACATTTTTGAGAATCATTTCTCTCCTTCCACCTTCTGGGAGTCAAACTTGGGTAGCTGGGCTTGGTAGTGCCCAGCTTTACTGGGCAAACTATTTACTTTACTTGCCAAACTAGTCTGCCAACCCCTCAACGACTTCTTAATAAAACAAAGTCCACACACCTCTACTGTCAGCCATGAGTGGTTGTAAATGTTTTTCTCTAGTGTGAAACAAGGAACGTGTCCTGGTGAGAGCATCTAACTATAGTTTACTGTGCTTCCTAACCTCTTAACAAGCCTGGCCCAGCATTTGGGAGGCAGAGGCAGGAGGATTTCTGAGTTTGAGGCCAGCCTGGTCTACAAAGTGAGTTCCAGGTCAGCCAGGGCTATACAGAGAAACCCTGTCTTGAAAAACCAAAAAGTAAAAAATAAAAATAAACAAGCCTGAGAGGGCAGCTATAGATGTAGCCAAACTTTCACTCATATCATAAGCTTAAGGCTCAGAAAGGAAACTGAGATCCTGGGAGCTTATCACTCAAGAGGAAGGAGGCACAGGGCACATAGGAGAGGTGAAACCACTCCTCATATAGGTCCTGCAAATACTCACTCGGGCCCATAATAAAATATTTACACACACTTTGTGGCTGGAGAGATGGTTCAGTTGTTAAGGGCTCTGGCTGTTCTTACAAAGGACCCAGGTTCAGTTCCCAGCATCTCCATGTCAGCTCACAGTCTAATTCCAGTCCCAGGACATTCAATGTACTCTCTGGCTTCTATCTGCACCAGGTATACACACAAACACAGACAAAACACTCGGACATATTTTTCCATATTTCAGTGTACTTTAAAAACTCCAAGGATACCTTCTGGAAGCTTTATCAATTGAAAAGAAGACTCTCCAAAGAACATTTTGTTGTGACTAAACAACCCCTTCTGGAACATTCTCTTTATGATTCAAGGTAAGCAGAAGCAGTGATAGAATTATATTTCCCAATTCACACATACCAGCCTGTTAAAGGTTCTCACAAGCATTTTTCCCCTTTTTATAACATTTCAAAATCAAATTTTTAAATGTTTGTGTCTGTATGTATAAAAATGTTTATACATATATGTATGTGTACACACACACACACACACACACACACACACACACATACACATATACGCCACATACATATATATGGCACAGGTGTGTCAGTGCCTCCGAGGCCAGGACCAAGTACTAGGATCCCCAGAACTGAAGTTAAGGCTCAGTAGGTAAATCATTTCTCATGGAAGCTTGAGGGCCTGAGTCTGGATCCCTATAAACCTCATCAGTCCACCATGTCAGCACACACCTATAGACCCAGTACTCCTATAAAGAAATGAGGGGTAGAAACAGGAAAATCCTAGACGCTCACAGGCCATCTAACCTAGTGTGCATGGGTGGCAAAGAACTAGAGACTGTGTCTTAAAGTGGAAGGCCAGGTCCAACCATCATTATTGTTTTATAACCTCTGCATATATGCAAGACATGCACATACCACATACAAATATAGACAAACAAATACCACATACACATACATGTAAAGTTTTTTTTTTAAGACTTATTTATTTTTATGTATGTGAGTATACTGTTGCCCTCTTCAGAGACATCAGAAGAGGGCATCGGATCCCATTACAGTTGGTTGTGAGCCACCATGAGTTGCTGGGAATTGAACTCAGGACCTCTCAAAGAGTAGTCAGTGCTCTTAACCACTGAGCCATCTCTTCGGCCCATCTAAAAGCTCTTTTAATCTAAGGTTTCAGAGGCTAGGGGTAGATCAATGATAGTATGTGCAAGGACCTGGGTTCAATCTTCAACATTAAGAAAAAAAGAGGCAATATTCAAAGCACTGGCTGTTCTTACAGAGTACCCAGGTTCAGTTCTTGGCACCCATGTGGCAACTCACAACCATCTTTAGCTCCAGATCCCCTGGACCTGAAGCACTACAATCCAAGGCACTGCATACACATGGCACACATACATACTTGCAGGCAAAGCACTCATGCACATCAAATTAAAAAGTCTTTAATTTAACAGTGATAGGAATTAGAAGGCTGGTGCCTTAAAGAAGTCTGTCTTACACATTACTTCTCTGTGTTTGTGAAGTTCACCCCACTGATGCCTCTTAGTTAATTAACCCCAAGCAGTTGAAAGTCTGTCTGAAGAATTTGATGCCTGTGTTTGAAGGCATACTTCTATCCCAGAAGTCCTCTGTCTCCCCAGTGCTGAGATCACAGGTACATACCACTCCTAGCTTTATTCTTCTTTTTGCAAAAATCTCAGAAGTGAGCTAACAGCCAATACTATAGCAAATTCAAATAAGGTATCTTACCTATGGACTGAAAGGCAGTAATTAATTTAAAAATATATGTGCAGTATAAAGATTAAAAATATCTGTCAAATCAAAGATGCAGTTTCTATACACTGTGTTAAGCCCAGTTTACTTCTGCAGGAAACCTGCTTTCTAGATACAGGTACAGGTACAGGTACAGGTACAGGTACAGGTACAGGTACAGGTACAGATACAGGCCGGGCGTGGTGGCGCACGCCTTTAATCCCAGCACTCGGGAGGCAGAGGCAGACCGATTTCTGAGTTCAAGGCCAGCCTGGTCTACAAAGTGAGTTCCAGGACAGCCAAGGCTACACAGAGAAACCCTGTCTCGAAAAACCAAAAAACAAACAAACAAACAAACAAAAAACAACAACAACAAAAAACCAGATCCAGATCCAGATCCAGATCCAGATCCAGATACAGATACAGATACAGATACAGATACAGATACAGATACAGATACAGATACAGATAGGAAAAAGTCAGTGGCTTCCCGGACCCCTACGCAGTCAGCCAACTGTAATCTTCCCAAGGCTTCAGCTCAAACTCCAAATGCACTGTCACGCCTTTAAGTAATGAGCCTGCTGCAGCTGCTGGGAAAACTTCACTTCTCTTTGTACCATATTTGATCAAGTTACCAAGTTTTTCAAATCCCGACAATATGAGAAATAGAGGCTGATTTAAGAACTATCTCCAACATGAAGCTGTAACTGCTAGCAAACGTCTCACAGGTCTAGGCTATGGGAGCAGCAGCAAGTGAACTGCTTCCAGCCTACCCTGCATTTCTTCCCCAGAACTGGGCACTTCCCACCACACACACATATGTGCCTGCCACACACACCACCTCTGCCCATGACTTCAGAACAGGACGGGAATGATCCGGTAGGGATGTCCCAAATTCACCTGGCACTGCTAACTAGCTGGTAAGTCAGCAAGCACAGGAAAAACACTAGCCTGCCTGGTAGACCAACATGCTTTTGCTATTTATTGCCCAACTAAATCCAAAACCCTTCAGTCAAGGCAACACCTGAGCATGCAAAGTTTAGACCACTGTTCCCAGCTGTCACAAACAGCTCAAGTCAAAACTACTAGTCTTGGAAGGCTTTTTCTCAGCAACACCGAGAAGACTCACAAAAGACACCTGCTTGGCAGAAAGGGGGCCTGCACAGATCACTAGGGACTACCCAGCAAGTACCTGCATGGTGAGTCCTCTCTAGAAGCCATGCCTACACTAGAGGGAGGGGCACCAGCTCCCAAGGCACTCAACTCCAGGGAAGAGTTTACTATGGCAACACTAAGATAGTCATGTGCCTATTCAGCACAGTAAGTGTATCATGAGCAGATACACACCACAGGCTTTGTTGCCAGGTGCTAGTCCCATGCCCTGTCCCACAGTAATACCCTCAACTTACAATGAAATTCAGTCAGAGCTCCTTCCTGCCAGCCCAGGTCTCCTATGTAGTCACACCTGCTCTCTGATCAGTTATGAAAACTATGAATCAAATTACAGCTCAGCTACATGACAGAGATCTCATTTAAACGCGTATCATCAAAATAAAAATTGTTACATAAGGGGCTAGAGAGAAGTTCAGCAGTTGAGAGTTCTGGCTGCTCTTGCAGAGGACCCAGGTTTAGTTGACCAATCAGCCTAGACTTCCAGACGCCTCTGCCTGTTCTCCCTCATCTCTACAATGACCCTTCTCTGCAGCGTGCCTCGATTTCAGGCATCTTCTAAGACAATAACCTAAGGCAGTCTCTTCCATTCATTTTCTTGATTTCATAGCAGATCCTCAGTTGCACACATTTATAGAGAACTAATAAAATGCACATGCTTACACAGAGAAATACTAAAGAATGTAGGGCATGGTGGTGTACACCTTTGATCCCAACACAGCAGAGGCAAAGGAGACAGACCTGAGTTTCAAGCCATACTGTTTAAATTTTATCAGATAAAACATATTTCAAAACAAATAGAAGTGCTCTCTGGATTATCCCAAAGAGGAGCATGTGCATTCCTTCCTACTGAAGATCCTTGTGGTGAAGAGGAGCCCTGCCTGACTCTACCATGACTAGTCCGTAACTAGTTGTATAATACTGTGTAAGGAATAGAGTTGAACTTAGTCTAAGTTAGCTGATTTCTAAGGCATTGTTCTTCTAGGAGTCTTACCACCTTCCTAATATGTAGTCTTTATCTGCCTTGAATTCTCAGTGTCACCATGTCTTTCTGAAGTAACAAGGAGTTTTATCCGGTAGCGAGATGGCTCTGCAGGTAGAGGCACTTAGTGGCAACACCAACAGTCTGGGTTTGATCCCCAGAACCCACCCTGCAGGAGAGAACCAACTCCTGCAAGTTGTCCTCTGCCCCCCCCCACACACACACACACACACACCAGTGCTAAGGCATATCTCTCCTCCAAATAAATGAATAGTTTTTAAAGATTTACAAATGACCTTGCACCCTGACTAACACAAACTTAAATGAGAAGAATTTAGGACACTGTAGGGTGTCATCGTCATTGATACATCTTCCTGTGGACTGATTTAGCCTCACCAACAAGGGTTAGATTAACAGAATATGCTGCTCTGGATTCCACATCTGAAAGACTGTGGCATCCAGATGAAAGCTCCTCTGTCCTCCCTGCCCCGCCCCTCCCGCCTCACTCCTCTCCCATTAACTCAGTTCCCAGACACCCTGAAACCTGGCTGTCTGGCTCTAACAGTGGCACTGAAAGCCTTTTAAGCCAGGTCCGAGTCTGTACCTGAGAATGTCTACACACTGTTATCATTTAGTCCTCTAGAATAGTGGCTTTTTTCATCTGAATCTGAGTTCCTTGTTTACTGCCAAAAAAAACAAAGAGGCTCCAAAAAACACGGCACAATCACAGCTCACTTATTTTCTATATACAAATGAATGACTATATCATTCCTGTAAGCCAATCAATAAACACTAGAGCTAAGAGTTTGTCGCTCCACTAACTCAAATCCAAAAGATGGCTGCTTTTGCCAAGGCGCTTATTCTACACGCCTATTCTCATGCAGACTATGGCATCTCATGCTGGAGATGAACAGTCTGGCAGTCTGCCTTCACAGGGCTTATACTCCAACAGGAAGAGACCACAGTCTAATAAACAGACATGTTGTTGGGAGATGTAAAGATTACTAGGAAGGGACATGCAGGATTGAAGAAAAAAGGTGGGAGGGCAGGATAAGATTCAGGGGTGCCCTGAGGAGCAAAAGGCTCAGGGCAAGAAGAGGACATTACTGTAGAGCAATGCCTGAGCAGAGATAAAGAAGGCAACTCTTAACTAGTACTGACCATGACGGTAATGGCAAGCGTCTTAACAAGAGAATTATCGGGGAGAGAACAGAAGAGCTATGTGCAGTGTCCTTCATCTTCACAGCTTATTTTACCACAGAATTCGAACATTCAGTTAGACATTGCTCAGGGAAAGCTTCCCTCGGTGTGTTTTGATTCATTTTTCTCTAAACACAAGAACAGACATCTAAGTGTTTACCTGAGACATTAAAGATCTCCAAATCAAGGGCAGAGCCAAAGATTCTCTGTGGGCACTTGGGGCCTCCTGTGGGATGCTCCTCTCCCCTCGGGAGGCCCAGCTGTGAAGCCAGCAGGCCTTTTCACCAAGCAGCCATTCACAGTCTAAGCAGCCACTCACAGCCTGAACAGCCACAGACTCGCCTACCTGGGCTTCTGAGGTGGGTCAGGAATGGCCTTTGTTTTGTTTATTACGCTGTGTGTTTGGTGGGGACAGGGTAGCCATGCCAAGGAGTGCACAGGTGGAGGTCAAAGGACAGCCTGCAGGAGCTGACTTCCTCTCTCCACCATGTGGGTCCATCAAATTCAAGTCATCGTGCTTGGGCCCTTTATCCACTGAGTCATCTTGCCATCCCCCCCCCCCCAAAAAAGCGTAATTTCTAAGTCTCTCCTAGAGCTAACTCCATTTTAGGAAAATAAAAATAAAAATTAGGTAACTGGGCACATGTGTTACTCTATCCCAACATTCTATGAGCACATCATCACAAACAGACATTAATTTCCTCTTATAGTAGTAGTAATGAACTTTCAGTGGCCCACTGAGAAATCTCAGCTCTGTGTGATTAAAAGACAGAATCCACAGCCTTGGCCACCAGGACTAAGGAGCCTGCAGCTGCTTTATCTTTGGCCCCAACACCAGCATGCTCTTAGCAGATTAACAGAACTAAGCTAAAGCAGGTTTAAGCACTTTAGAGCACTGCTCCCTGTTATAAAATGTTTCTTTAAAACTTATTTACACTCCTATACTTCTGAATTTAGTACATGATACTCAGGAGGCTCTATAAGGAACACTGGCTATTCCGCACCCAGGGTCACCTTTGCTCCATTTTTCCTCCATTTCATAACTGCAAAACTCACCTTCTCAAAACAGAATTTAAAATGGAATTGAGGGAGGGAAGTTACGCTTCCCACCTTCACTGTTCCACAGGACCAGCAGGCTGGTGAAGGGGGTACCACCAACCATACACACACACACACACACACACACACACACACACACTTTGTGGGACTCATTCAGAACAGTCACAGGAGAAGCAGCAAGGTGGCCGGCCAGGTGTACAATGGCCACTGGGCTCAAATGAGACAAGCCTAGCTTCAGCTTCCAATTCAGGGCACCCTGACCAATGCAGCTCCAACACAGGCTACCTGCACAATAACTCCTGCCAACACTTCCCAGAAACTCTGCCTGCAGCGTCTATCATTTTATTTTATTTTATTTTATTTTATTTTATTTTACTTTACTTTTCTTTATTTTCCTTTATTCTGAGACAGTTTCACTATATAGCCTTTACTCTTGCTATGTATGAGACCCAGATGGCCTTAAACTCACAGAAACCTGCCTGCCTCTGTCTCTGCCTCTGTGTCTGCCTCTAGCATGCTGAAATTCATAGTGTGCAACACGACATCCGCTCTCCGAACACTTTGCTAAAATAGCTATCTCCCTTGTCTACAACTAATAACTCACCTTGTCTATATTGGGTAGATCCTGGTGCCTGGAACTGAGATCCCTGACCACATGTGCAGTCAATGTTCTTCCCACTACTTCCACACATGAAGAACTGAGAGGACAGAAACACAGGGGACACTCCTCTCTAACTCGGGTCTTTGTCTAACCCAGGGCTCATATCAACAGCAGCACTTCGGATCTTTCCTTATATGTACTTTCTCATAAATTTCATCACCTCTGCCATGCAGGGAGAAGAAAATGATTTCTGTCTAACTAATTTTCTATCAATAAAGAACGTGGTGAAAGCAACTTGACAGACATATGAGAACAGGATACAGTAACATCACTCCCTGCGCCACTCCAAGTTTATGAAGAATCCTGCAGAGTTAGGTAGCACTTTCGGAACCTTCCCAAGTAGCAGACACGGTGATCTAATGCTTGCTTGTGCCAAGCGATCTTCATGCCAAAGCCTAACTTCCTTCCTCGGGCGGCTGGGAACTTCTTGCTCTTCCCCTAGCCTCGGGGAGCAGACAATCATGTAGCTCTGACCCAGCAGACAACTAAAACCTGACGCTGTTACCTAACACCAAAAGCAGGCTGAAAATGCCAGGAAGCAATCACTCACCTTCAAATTCTCTTCTTAGTATAGAGCAATCAGGTTCCATAACATCAGTTAGCAGAGCCAGGAAAAAGAATCGGCTGTTACTAACATTGTTCTGTGAACACCAACTAACCTACAAATGACATTTGATGTCTCTGAGAAAGCAATTCCTCTGTACTATCGAATGGCAGAGTATTTTTCAGGGGATACTCAAAAGCAACCTTCCTGAAAGGAAGGTTACAAATTTCTTACAATTTTCGGGAGCCTGTGATAATCCTGCAGAAGCTCAAGGCGCCCCAACTAGAAAGTAGGTCTTTAATTCAACAGGAAGCAGATGTGAGTGGATGCTGCTAAGGTTAGTCCACCCCAGCCCAGGGAAGGAGGCCCTCAGAGCAGCTGCCTTGTTTCTGAGGAGGGTGTCCCCCAAACCTGCTGACCCAAACTGCTTTCATCACAGACCACTGACCGTTTGTTTAACTGATAACAAAAGAAAT
>LR750306.1:256799-372271 GCA_902729485.2 Mus minutoides | reverse complement strand
CCCAACTAGAAAGTAGGTCTTTAATTCAACAGGAAGCAGATGTGAGTGGATGCTGCTAAGGTTAGTCCACCCCAGCCCAGGGAAGGAGGCCCTCAGAGCAGCTGCCTTGTTTCTGAGGAGGGTGTCCCCCAAACCTGCTGACCCAAACTGCTTTCATCACAGACCACTGACCGTTTGTTTAACTGATAACAAAAGAAATGAGAGAAAACTCAAACTCTTAAAACTCTTAGACTCCTAAGAAACAATCATTTCATGGGAGCCAAGACAGATGAGTTGCTGAGATGAGCTTTACCAAGGTAACGTGTGTACCATATGTGACCCTTTGGGTTACCATGATAACGTGTGTACCATATATGACCCTTTGGGTTACCATGATAACGTGTGTACCATATGTGAACCCTTTGGCTGTCTAACTGGCTCTATGGGTCACGAAATTCAGTATTTCCAGGCTAGTCATGACACACTACCCTACTTTGAATGGTTTTATTCATTTGTATCTTACCTTTATGCCCTAATCTTAATCAGCCTTTTAAAAATATTTATTTATTCAATTTTATATGTGTGTGTGTTTGAGAGTGTACCATAGGAACCCTTGGATGTCAGAAGATTGAAGTTGGATCCCCTGAAAGTGGTCCATGTGGGTGCTGGGAACCAAACCTGAAGTCCTCAGCAAAAGCTTCCAGTCACTGAGCCATCTCTCTAGCCTCCATCTTAATCTTATCCCAACCTTAAGGACACGATGCCCATTTATTAATAACATAAAAATGAAAACTATGCAGTACCACAGAGATTCCTGATGCTGCTGTGAAGGCAAAACCTGTACTTAATAGGTCCCCCACCACCCTCTACCCCGCCACCCCCTCCCCATAAGTGACAAAGAGCTTGTGAAAGTGCACAGAGCTCAAGGTACACAATTTAAAGAGCTGCTCAGTATGTGCACATCACAGCTTCCCATTCGTTTGGCCTTTTTCACAGCACAGAGCTCAGATTCCAGCCCATTGGGGTGGGGGCATGAGACATTTGACAACAATGAGAGGTTTCTGAACACTTGCCCAAAACAACAATAGAATGAAAAATGTTTACACACTGCTTACACTTTCCTGCTTCTTCAGAAATACGATAGTTTAAATTACAGAAAATAAAGACTTTTCATATTTTCCCCAACATTATTCCTTAGCATTTAAGTATCAGATTTGTGTATCTGTGGACTGTACTGAGTTAGCAAACTTGATTTTACTGCTGTCTGAAACGCTGTCATGTTAACCGCTGTTGTCATTCTGAGTGGATTTGGAGGCACCTATATGGTACAACTCTGCACATCCTAAGAGGTCTCATTGACCAAAAGATCCACCCTGAATGTGGATGGCACCATCTCATAGACTGGGATCCTGAACTCAGTGCGGGAGCAGGACTGAGCACCAGCTTATGATGTGGCCAGTTTCCCTCGCCCTGTGCCTCCCTGCCCAGGAAGGGTGTATTAAGAGCCTCTGTCAGGCACTTGTCATACCAACATGACACTAACCAGCACAGATGCTGTCCTGAGTGTCCGGGAGCAGAGGAAGTGCTGCTTGGGACTAGGACAGAACTCTCAACAGTGCCTGAGACTGCCCCAAACATAGTTTTAGCAGTCTGTGCTATGAATTCCTGTGAACTGGCACTCTCAGCTCTGACATTGTGAAATCAGGGTTAGTGGTCAACTCTGAAATACTGAGAGTTTCACTTGCCCTGTGATATCAAATACTCAGCCAAGAGTGGAAATGTCCAGAATGGGCAGGCAGCTCTGTATAGACAGAAAGCGCACTAATGTCTGCTGAGGGCTGCGGGGATAGAGGGCAGCTGTGAAAGACACTGAAGACAATGGCCTACACACAGCACGCGAAGTGCTTATTAGTAGCTACTTTAAAACCAGCCTCTTCCCAGCGGCCCTGCTTTTCTCAGCCTCTTCAGAAGCTGCCCCTGCTTCTGTCTATCAGCATTATTTGCACCCATACATCAACCAGAATTTGGTTGTTTGGGACTCTCTCACCTCTCTCTATAGATCTGATGGCCTTGGAACCATGCTACCTTTCAAAAAATGGAGGCAACCAGAACCTCACACAGCTCAATCATGATTGAATCACAAAACAAAAAGGCCACTTTAACGCAACTTCACAGTACAAATCAGCCCACTTTTCAGAATTACTAGTAAGTTAGGGCTTTTCATGAGATGTCTCCAGATATAGGAGATTTGTGGGTTGCCATTTTCACAGACATATAGATACTGTAATACACTGTCCATAAGCTCTATGCCAGATTTTAATCTATTTATAGTTCAGGGGTGCATTTAAAACTAGGTTCTAGGAACACAACATTCCAAAAGGCTCAGTCAGGCCTAGCCTTCAAAGCTTAATGAGAGAAACAAAATGCAAAATTTTAATCTGTCCTGTCAAGTCTTGCCTGGGTTTCCTCCATCCTGGCACTCAAACTATTTTATCTATCAGTTGAGCTTAACCCCATGGACATGGACTGGTCCTCTGGAATCCGTGGCACAGTGCCCTGCACACAGGAGAGCTTTAACTGAGGAGTAAGTAGGAGCAAGGAGAAACAAACACCTCCCAAACGGAGCCCATCCTCCTCTTCACAGTCATCTCAAGTAAAACCAAGTAAGGGCAAACTCTCCCTTCGTTTGCCGCTCTCTCCTCCCCCCATCAATCAGCTCAACTCTCTCCTATGGCTACACTTCCCACCTGACACTGGAGCAAAAGCATGAGGGGGCTCCACTTCCTCCTCACAGAATCGCTTCTCCTCCTCCTTCACCTTTTCAATCATCTGAGAGTTACTCACCATCTCTGTGCCCTTTTCAAAAGTAAAACCACAGGGTGCAATGAACTCAGTCTGTGACTATCGCTGTTTGGGTGGCCCTGGCCCTAACACAGAATACTGAAACACAGACAAGCACCTTAGCCACTAAATCCATTTCTAAATCTAAACTATAAAATGAAAACTCATAAATTTGATTGGTATCAAATTTTGTGGAAAATGCTAGTTTATAACAGACTTGATTTTTCGTGCCAGGGTATGTGTGCATTTGTTTAAAAAATGTTTCTCAGAGCCAGGTGTGGTGGCGCCCTCCTTTAATCCCAGCACTTGGGAGGCAGAGGCAGGCGGATTTCTAAGTTCAAGGCCAGCCTAGTCTACAAAGTGAGTTCCAGGACAGCCAGGGCTACACAGAGAAACCCTGTCTCGAAAAACCAAAAAAGAAAAAAAAAAAGTGTTCCTCTGCTGCCCTTCTCACAACGTAAATTCTCCTAACCTTAAACATGGACAGTCTGAGACTATTAAAATAATCTCACACTCTGTCCTTAAGAGATGACTGCTTTACTTCTCCAGAAGAGGACACAGAATATGAGTGTTTGACAAAAGACTCCAGACCTCCAGCAAGCACCTCACCAAGATTTAGAATGCACCGTACCTCAGAGTCACCTCAAGAGAAGGCATCAGCCCTGCTCCTGCTTCCCCAAGCTCCCTCATGTTTGTCTTCCAGAGAACTCAGGCAGCTACCTAAAGTCCCCTCAACAAAACAGTGTTCCAGAGACACCTTCCCTTTTCCCCACCAAACAGCAGCTCAGAGCTTCCTTTTTACTAGACAAAGCTCTGGGTTTGCTTATTCAGGAGCCATTTTTAGTCAGGAAGCATGGGGACGGAACACTGGGCTTTGGGGGGGTACGAGGATGACAGCTTTTTTCTTCACCATGCTTTCCAGTACTTTCCACATGGCCTCTGTATTGTTTTCATGACAAGAGAAAGCAAGTCGGGCACTCAGATGGGTTCCCTTGTCTGACTTCTTCCAGGGCTCTTCATGAGCTACATGTACCTTGAGGACGCACGATCTGCACAGGTCTCACCGGCAGCCCACACCTGCCACACATGGCTCAGTAAGTGCTGAGTGAATTCTACTAGGCAATGTCTGATTTGGGAGACTGACTGTAAGGTGATCGGGCAGGGCATGCACTTGTTAAGTCTGTGAGTCGTTGCCCTTCTACAGCATGAGAGGTGGAAAGGCTGCTCTCCACAGTAAGCAGTCAACATAAGCCTTCCACTCAAGACTGAGCACCTCCTCAGAGAATCCCCTGGTCCTTTCTTGGTAGACCAAAAGCAAGACTGTAAACATCTTGCTACAAAATGGAGCACCGGGAATTGAATTTATTAAGTCACATGGGGCTCTCTGCCATTCAGAAGGCATATCATGGACCAGTTCAGAAACCAAAGTTTAACAACATCCTCAAAAATTAACCTTTATTCCTAAGATTAAATAAGACTAAAGACTAAAGCAAACAAAGGATTAAGGTAACTGCAGCCCAGACTGTTATTAAACTACCAAAAAGCCTTATCTAACAGCCCAGAGCAGAAAACCTCCAGGAATGACTTAACATGAAAAAGTCTCAAGCATTTGCTTAGGAGAAGTAACTTCCAAGTAAAACGTAAGGGGAGGCACCCCGTACTTCACAAGCACGTGAACTGCGACTCGCAGAAATTTACAGGTGAAAAGTCACTGCTTCCTCCCCAAAGCCAGCCTGTGCTGTTTCCTTTCTCACTGTCCCACATGCTATGGTTTCAGTTCTCTCTGTGTGTGTGTGTGTGTGTGTGTGTGTGTGTGTGTGTTTACACCTGGTTCTCTGTTCTCAGTTCCTTTACTCCCACTGGCCTCTGCAGACTTCTAAAGGCCTCCGTGTTGCTAACATGCCGCTGGGCCCTTGAAAGCCATTCACTTCAAAACAAAGCGGATGCTGAGTTGACAGTAATTTTAAAGCAAAAGATGGAAGTCAACACAAGATAACAGACAACAACCCCCGCATCCATAATGCAAGATGAGAAAGCAAGTGTCCATGGCAAGTACAGATGCCGCACATCTCCTCCTGTCTCTCCTGGACTGAGAAGAGAAAGTTTTCTAGAGGAAAAAAAAAAAAATCTGTCCTTATTACGAATTCTGTTAAGATTTAAGCTTGCTTCACTGCAATTATAAATATTTACATTCCACGTAGCTGCTCATACAAGAAACTGTGCAACCCGATGCCGTGGGCTTCCGCACAGTGTGGAATCCACTGTGAGGCTGCCCACCCCCACCCCACTCTGTGAATGCAGAAGGCATTCAATGACTCCAACCTTGACTCCCTGAAGGGAGGAAATTCAATACTGTACCCAAGATCTTTCTCTAGAAGTTTGAGATATTTGCTCTCTTAACCTAAAAGTTCATTGCTAATGCCTGAGTTTTCTTGCTGAAGCCAGCAATAGAAGGAGGTGGGGGGCGGGGGGACCCCTTCCTGCTCACCAGTTAGTGTACAGAAGCCAGGCAAGGACCCAGGCCTTCCTCAGAAAAGCTTCAGGCTCCCCATCTTCTGAGTGTCAGTGTATCCATCTCAAAAGAAACTTCATGAGTTAAGTACAGAATCTACCATAGGACAAACCTGTTGGTGGAGTTTGTGAAAGATATTAACTGTGGAGGTCACTCTGGCAGGCCGAAGTCCCACACCAAGTTGGGAGTCAAGGAACACCAGAAGGTGACTCATATGACAACTCTGAGAACTGGTCAGCAGCGATGATTTAAAAAACAAAAACTGTGGAACAACACAAACTAATTATGAACTGCATTCCCAGCTGAACCCACTGCCTTTCACTGCAGAAGCGGGTGTGGAGTGTATTTCATCAGCATGAACTAGTGTTTAAAACAAATTACTAGCTTAGCTGACTGGGTGGTCATAACTGCCCTATTATACACAGACAGACTTTCTGGCATTTCCAACAGGAAAAGATACTACACTCAGACAGCCAAATACAATATTTGGGGCAACTATTCCCAAGTGATGGCTGCGGCTGCACTATAGCTGCAGTAGTGCATGCTGACCAAGGAGGAATCTCACTACCTGAATTCAGCAGGCTGGTCCCCATTCACAGGGCTCAGGTGTCCTGCAGGCCTGTTACAAAGTTTAAAAATAATATAGCATGAAGTAGACCCTCACCCATCCTGTCAATGTTAATCCCATGACTAGGAAGCAACAGGCTCCTGCCATGAAGCAACAGAACACTAAGTGGCTCCTTTTCAGGGAAAAAAAAAAATTAATACGGATAAAACACACAGCAACAAGCAGTACGCGAAGCAAGTCAGTAAACAGCAGGCTGATACGTCTGCCAGCCAAGAATGAATGCCTAAGTACTTGCTCCTCTAGGGCGAATAAAGAAACATACAAAATGAGGAAGGGTCCCCATCGTCTAAGAAGGTTACCTGGAAAGAAATCAGAGGGCTTCTCTTGCCAGCCACATCCCCCTCTAGGCCCTACGTTCTAAGCACACAAAACCAAAAACCGTATCTACATGGTCTTACAGCACAAGTGTAATAAATCCGGCAAGTCAGTGACATGCTCGTGGCTCTCAGGGCTAAGACATCAACTGACTGAAGGGTTTCCAAGTGACTTGTCAGACGCTTCAGTGTGGACTTTCAAGGTGGAAATGGAGGGTGTGTGTACTTACAGTGCCTGCCAGGTGAGTCTGACACTCCACTGTGGAGAACTGCTAACCCACTGACCCTCGATGTGGAGTCTGACTGTCCCTTTCATTTGTCCTGTTTAAGATGGGCTCTCAGGAGTAAGCGCCTATTACTCCTGCAGGTAACTCTCCTGGGATAGACCTTTCTGACATACAGACACCTGCACTTACTCTCCTCACTCTACCTTAGGGACTCTATACTATTACATGCTTGGATCTTTAAGAATATGACAGAGCAAAATGAATTCCAAAGAGAGAAAAACTAAAGTCTCCAAGAAGTTCTCACTGGAGAGGTGGGTGGGTCTCAAAGGATGAGAATGGTCCAAATTAAACTAGAGTTCAAGCTGGGAGTGGCGGGACACACCTATAATCCCAGCATTCCACAGGCAGTGGAAAGATGAGGAGGAGTTTAAGGCCAGCCTGGGTTACATCACAAAAAGTTGAGAGCAAAGAAGGCTGCCGGTGACTGTGTACACTTTTTAATCTAAAGAAAAGTAAGCCTGAAAACACAACTAAAACAAACAGACAAAGGTTCAAAGGAACGAGAATGGTTGTTACAGGGGGAGAAGCCCAGCATATAAGAGCAGAAACAATCTGGTGAAAGACAATGAAATCTGATAAGTGGGAAAGGAAAGATGCAACAAAAGCAGGAGTGCGGGCTTGGTGCAGCCAGCACTGCACACATTAGCTGCAGGGCAGCGTGGGCCACGTTATCGTCAGAACTGCACACTGGTTTGCAAGGAGACTGCTCCAGCCACTCAAATATAAATGTGAAGGGTTGGCTCTGAGGTGGCAGGAAATCAAAGAAAATGTTGAAAACAGGAACCCATCCACAGAAAGGTGGGCCACAAACTGAAGGCAGGTAAGGCTCAATGGCTCTGAGAAGAATCTGAAAAACTTTGAAAAACAGTTCAGAGTAGAAATAAGGAGGAACTCAGTCGAGGAGCATGGAACACAGGGGTGGGGATGGGGAGTGGGGGATGGGGAGTGGTGGCTTATTTTAAGAAAGCCCCAAATCTCACCCTGTCCCAAATATGCGGTACACCTGACAGCTTTGTCCTTTTTTCTGGTCGCAGCAAAGGCTGCAGTTTCTGCATGCTCACATAGGGACTCTGTACTTTTGACTCTGGAAGAATACTACCAAAAGTGACAGTGTTTACAAAAATAAGATGTGCTTTAGCCAGATGTATTGACACAACATTTAAGCTCAGCACTCTGGAGGCAGAGGCAGGTGGAGTGAGTTCAAGGCCAGCCTGGGCTACATAGGGAGCTCAGGACAGCCAGAGTTACATAGTAAGACCCTGTCTCAATAAATGAATGAGTGAATGAATGAATGAATGAATGAATAAATGAATGAATGAAAATGATAGTAAGTGCTTTGATGGAGCTGGGAGGCAGACTAGGAAGGAAGGAAGGAAGGAAGGAAGGAAGGAAGGAAGGAAGGAAGGAAGGAAGGAAATGACACTAAGAAGTACTTTGAAGGAGCTGGGAGGCATATGCCAGTCACCACATCACGCACAGCACATGCTTCCATTTACATGAAACACAGAGACAGGCAAGTCGACAGAGGAAGTACTAGTGCTGGGGAGAGTGGGGAGAGATGAAGAAAAGTAGGGAGTGACTGCAAATGGGTTTGGAGGTCTTTTCTAGTTGATAAAACATGTTCTATTTGTTTATGGAAAGGGATGGTCACACAAGTCTACAAATACCATCGAAAAGTGCTGACTTGGACAGTTTAAGTGGGAAAACTGGACAGTAAGAGATGATGCACACACGCTGTAAGAAAAACCTTCCAAGAGAGAATCTCAGGCACAGAAGATACCATAGAAAACATTGACACAACAGTCAAAGAAAATGCAAAATACAAAAAGCTCCTAACCCAAAACACCCAGGAAATCCAGGACACAATGAGAAGACCAAACCAAAGAAAGAGGTATAGAAGAGAGCAAAGATTCCCAACTTAAAGGGCCAGTAAATATCTTCAACAAAATTATAGACGAAAACTTCCCTAATATAAAGAATGAGATGCCCATGAACATACAAGAAGCCTACAGAACTCCAAATACATTGGACCAGAAAGGAAATTCCTCCCATCACATAATAGCCAAAATACCAAATGCACAAAACAAAGAAAGAATATTAAAAGAGTAAGGGGAAAAGGTAGAGTAACATATAAGGGCAGACCTATCAGAATTACACCAGACTTCCCACCATAGACTATGAAATCTAAAGACCCTGGGCAGATGTCATCCAGACCCTCAGAGAACACAAATGCCAGCCCGGGCTACTATACCCATCAAAACTCTCAATTACCACAGATGGAGAAACCAAGATATTCCATGACAAAAACAAATTTACTCAATGTCTTTCCACAAATCCAGCCCTACAAAGAATAACACATGGAAAACTCCAACACAAGGAAGGAAACTACATCCTAGAAAAATCAAGAAAGTAATCTTCTTTCAACAAACTCAAAAGAAGATAGCCACACAAATATAAAAATAACATCAAAAATAACAGGGAACAACAATCACTATCCCTTAATATCTGTTAACATCAATGGACTCAATTCCCCAATAAAAAGACATAGAATAACAGACTAGATACATAAACAGAACCCAGCATGTTGCTGCATATAGGAAACACACCTCAGTGTCAAAGACAGACACTACCTCAGAGTAAAGGGCTCGAAAACAATTTCCCAAGCAAATGGTCTCAAGAAACAAGCTGGAGTAGCAATTCTAATATTGAATAAAATCAACTTTCAACCAAAAGTTATCAAAAAGGATAAAGAAGGACACTTCATACTCTCCAAAGGAAAAAAATCTACCAAGAAAAACTCTCAATTCTGAACATCTATGTTCCAAATGCAAAGCTACCCACATTCATAAAAGAAACTTTACTAAAGCTCAAAGCACACATTCCACTGCATACAATAATAGTGGGAGACTTCAACACCCCACTTTCATCAATGAACAGATCATAGAAACACAAACTAAACAGAGATACATTAAAACTAACAGAAGTTATGCATCAAATGGATTTAACAGATATCTATAGAACATTTCATCCTAAAACAAAAGAATATATCATCTTCTTAGCATCTTATGGTACCTTCTCCAAGACTGACCATATAATTGGTCACAAAACAAATAAATACAAGAAGATTGAAATAACCCCATGCATCCTATTAGATCACTATGGACTAAGGCTGGTCTTCAATAACAACAAAAACAACAGAAAGCCCACATACACATGGAAGCTGAACAACACTCTACTCAATGATAACTTGGTCAAGGAAGATATAAAGAAATTAAAAGACTTTAGAATTTAATGAAAATGAAGGCACAACATACCCAAACTTATGGGACACAATGAAAGCAGGGCTAAGAGGAAAACTCATAGCTCTGAGTGCCTCCAAAAAGAAACTGGAGAGAGAATACACTAGCAACTTGACAGCACACCTAAAAGCTCTAGAACAAAAGGAAGCAAATTCATCCAAGAGGAGTAGATGGCAGGAAATAATCAAGCTCAGGGCTGAAATCAACCAAGTGGAAACAAAAAGAACTATACAAAGAATCAACCAAACCAGGAATTGGTTCTTTGAGAAAAATCAACAAGATAGATAAACCCTTAGTACACTAACTAGAGGGCACAGAAACAGTATCCAAATTAACAAAATCAGAAATGAAAAGGTAGATATAACAACAGAAACTGAGGAAATTAAAAAAATCATCAGATCCTACGACAAAAGCCTATATTCAACAAAACTGGAAAATCTAGACGAAATGGACAATTTTCTAGACAGATACCAAATACCAAAGTTAAATCAGAGTCAGATAAACCATCTAAACGGTACCATAACTCCTAAAGAAATAGAAGCAGTCATTAATAGTCTCCCAACCAAAAAAAAAAGGCCAGGACCAGATAGATGAGTTTAGTGCAGAATTCTATCAGACCTTCAAAAAAGACCTAATACCGATACTCTTCAAACTATTTCCTTTCATTGAGGACGTCATATGAGATTTTTTTTTCTACTTCTATCATGTTTAATGTTCCCAATAGATTTTTAAAACTGGTTAAGTGCATATTACTTTTAGCTCAGAAGATATCATGTATATTTAAGAGGCCTTTAACTACTATAAATTATTTTGATGACTTAAAATAATGTCGATACTGAGTTGTATATTTTAAAATAAATTTTATTAGTTTAAGAAAAAGAAAAAGAAAAAAAGAAAAGCCTTCCAGAATACATTTAAAAAAAGCACTGTAACTGGAGAGACACTTAGCGCTGCAGGAACAGGAACCACTACACACAAGCTACAGTAACAACTCTGTTACTTTAAAAGTCAGCTCCTTGTAAGGCAGAAACAAGCATGAAAAGATAGAACAGTTTAAACATGGATCCCTTTATGACGAATCTTACAACTGCTCTATACTCTTTTCTATATACTTCATAAACAGAAAGGGTTGAGGTTTCTCAGTAATTGTGGTAATATTATACAGTATACCAATAGTTTCTTGGAAACTGAAAGAATATACAGTAATACAGTAAGCCAAATCCAGGAAAAACTGAAATGTGCCTCAACAATTACTAGGCAAATGAATGGACCCATCTTATAAATTTGAGGATGTAGGGCTAGAAAGACAGCTCAGTGGCTGCTCTTCCTGAGGACATGGGTTCAATTCCCAGTACCCACATGGCAGCTTACAACTGTCTGTAACTGCAATTCCAAGGGATTTGACATCCTCATACAGGCATACATGCAGGCAAAACACCAATGCATATAAAATAAAAAGAAACTATTTTTTTAAAAAATAGATTTGTCAATGTAACCAAAAGCCTATCGAGATAGGTTTTCTTGCTTGACAGACACCAGAGAGCACCAAAATAATTTCTGCCTCCATGACACTTACCTAAAAACAGTTCTAGCCATTCCATACTGTCCCTTATCATTAAAGCCATTACTCCTCTTCCACTCAACATAATTCATCAATAGTTAACATGCTATGTGACCAAGACCTTCCAAGGTATAAAGTGGAAACCTTAGGGTTCTTTGGAAAGTCAGCTGGATGGTGTTTTGCTGGGGCAAACACATGAAGGAGCGTTTCGCAGGAGAGAGGATGTTCTGCTAAAGTACATAATGAAGGATTCTTTGCTAACAACAAACATGTATTGGTCCGCTTTACACTGCCTAGATGAGCTCCATTTGTTGGGACTCTGTGGACTCAGACTGATTGGATGCACGTGCTGAGGCAAAGCACGTGAAGAGAAGGACATGTGATATTTGGAGGTTAGAAACAGGACCCGACAGAGTGACGGAGACAGTTTGGCTTGCTGGTACTGCTGTGGGTCTGTTTCTTTGCTGATTTTTGCTTCCCTGAGAGAGGCACAGCTGAGAACTTCTGTCATTCCCACTGGTCCCTCCTGCTGACTCGATCTGAGACAGAGGCCTGGCTGTCTCTGCTAGGTAGTGCCACTGCTACTGTTCCCGATTCTAGCGAACTGGACTGCTGGTGTATCTATGAAATGTTTGTGAGTGGATCGAGCTGCTGCTGCTAACCTGAACTGAACTATGGATTTTCAGACAACATAGATGGGAGTTGTTCCAAAGAACCTTTCTAAATAGGTCCACTTCCCCTGTATCCTTTGTGCACTAGCCTATAAGGGAGGTTAAAGCATTTAAGAACCATCATTAAAAATAAGGTTTGGGGCTGGAGAGATGGCTCAGTGGTTAAGAGTGCCGACTGCTCTTCCGAAGGTTCAGAGTTCAAATCCCAGCAGCCACATGGTGGCTCCCAACCATCCATAATGAGATCTGATGCCCCCTTCTGGGGTGCCTGAAGACAGCTACAGTGTACTTACATAAAAATAAATAAATAAATAAATAAATAAATAAATAAATAAATAAATCAAAAAAATAAAAAATAAAAAATAAAAATAAGGTTTGAAAAAAAGTTACAAAAGCACCTTTCATCTTCTCTCTCTACATCCCAGGACCTGCAATGGGCACACACAGTAATGCCCAGTAGAATCTTGATGGCACAAGCCTGTAGTCCTAGCTACTCGGGAAGATACAAGGAAATATGCCAAGGTCTGCCTGGGGTATTCAGGGAGTTCAAGTCTAGCATGACTGATGCTCAAACTCTGAGGACAATGACAAGCATCACCACAGTTCATGGTCATACCATGATGAATGCACTGCACCCAACCTACGAGGAGCATTAGTCTCCATCCAAAACTGCCCCAAAGAACCAAGAACCATGACCACCCTCTTATCTAAAGCCACAGACAACTACTGGAAAGGTACCTGTTTTTTAAAATTTTATTCTATGTGTACATGTGTGCCTGAGTGTGAGTATGAGTAACCCATGTGTGCAGGACCTCACAGACATCAGAAGAGGGCATCTGATCCCCTGGAATTGGAATTAGAAGCAGTTGGGAGCTGCCATGTGAATGCTGCGAACTGAACTCAACCCTCTGCAAAGCTGTAATAACTATTAACTTCGGAGCCGCCTATCCCACCCCAAGGGAAGGCACCAACTATAAAGAAACACATTTCTACTTCACAGCCTCCTCTAAGAAAGCACAGCTAATACATTCAAAATGCTATGTATCAAAATATAAGACTGGTACTTTCAATATCTTTATTTGATCTCAATTTTTAAAGCAATAGGTCCAAATACATTTTGCATGTCATCTGCCAAAAAAGTATAGTAATTGAAAACATATCTAATTAGCAATATATAAGTAGGTATTCTGAACTGAGAACACTAATAAATATGCCCTATTAGATCATCAACTATTTGTAAAAAAAAAATTAGCTTTAACATAAATGTAAGCAGTGAATTAATCCAGTGGCTGTATTTCTTTACCTTATGCCTTCAATAACCACAATAACCTATTACCTTCAATAACCACACAGAGAAACCAAAACTTATTTAAAACTACATCTCAATAGCTGAACAGTTAAATGATCTACCTTAACCTCCTCCTACGCTAACCTGGCTACCTCTGAGCCCATCCAGTAATGCTTGCGTATCATTATTGACCTGGTACTTTGGGCTTCCGGTGTGTTTCCATGATCTCTCTCCATTCCCGTTCCTCGTGGCTTCAATTCCTCCATCCTCCTGGCTGATCAGATTTTCCTCTTTCCCGCTCTCCTTCCTCTGGCTGGTGGACTTCCTGCCCTATTCTCTATTCTGCCCAGGCATTGGGTGATTAGCATTTATTACAAGACAGAAAGTAAATGGTAAGAATTGTTTACCCAAACCTGAGACAGTAGATCCTTGGTATAACAATGTCCAGATTGAAATGAGATATGAGGGCAAAGAAATCAGCATTTGAATAAGACAAGGGTAGACTTTACAGTGTACAAAAACATTATTATGCCTACAACTATTAACTTACTACCTAGCTTATGAAGGCCTAAAATAATGAACTATCTAGGAAATAATACATTTTCCCAATATAGTATCTTTTCATTTAAATGAAGTTACTCTGGTCAGAGACAAGTTTAAGAGGCAGATCTGAGCTAGGTGTGATGGCGCACGCCTTTAATCCCAGCACTTGGGAGGCAGAGGCAGGAGGATTTCAGAGTTCAAGGCCAGCCTGGTCTACAGAGTGAGTTCCAGGACAGCCAGGGCTACTCAGAGAAACCCTGTCTCAAAGAAGAAAAAAAAAAAAAAAAGAGGCAGATCTGCACCAAACTCCCTAAAGAGCCTCCCTGATTTTATGCAGAGGAAGCTCTGACAGCCTGGGAAGCTAGAGTAAAAGCTCCCCTAGGAAGCTGTCTAGGACTCAAGGATGGATGCAGGAGAAACCTCTCACCAGCCACAGTACATGTTAGCCCACAAGCTAAGTGGTTCCAGACATCCCAAGCAGTAAGACGGGAGAAACGAGACAGCCTTTCCTGCCTTCTTTTATCTCCAAAATTCTGAGACAGTAGATACTTCCCCATTTCACAGATAAGGAAACCCAAGATCAAGAGCAATGAGAGACCAACCCACTGCCTACTTGATGTCAACAGTATGGCATACCCAACACGTACAAATCAACTCACAACTTGAACTACCCACCCAAACCTGCTCCTCCAGTCACTTCCTTTGCTCCATGGCACCTCCATTACACCAGCTGCTCTGGCAAAAACAGTGTCATCCCTGACTGCACAGTCACAGTGCAGTAAACCAGGTCAGCCCCAAGGACACACCCAGAGCCCAGGCTCTTCTTAGCCTGATTTTGGCTATCAGGTTCCTCTTCAAGCACTGCTCGAGACTGTTTCCACCCACACCCTCCTGGAACTGTGAACCAGTCTGGTTTTTAAAACTCAGCTTTAGGGACTGGAGAGATGGTTCAGTGGCTCAGTGGTTAAGAGCACTGGCTACTCTTCCAGAGGACCCAGGTTCAATTCCCAGCACCTAAATGGAAGTTCACAACTCTATGTGACTCCAGTCCCAGGGAATCTGACAGTCTTTTCTGTCCTCCATAGGCACTGTATACACTTTGTGCACAGACATATGTAGAGAAAACACCCTTTTTTTTTCAGTAACACAACTTTATACAGAAACCCTCCCAGGGTGTCTCACCTTACCCAGCACTACTTGTTGATGCACCCCTCTGAAAGAAACGGTGTCTTCCACCTACAGGGCACTCGGTGAGTATAGTTCACACATAAATGAAAGAACGACAGCCAGAATCACGTGTAGCATGCAACAGAGCCAAGGCTATAACACATCTTCCAGTGTTCTTTGGCAACAATGAGGCCAAATTTACAGCAGCCAATGGACAGCCCTCCCTCTGGGAAGAAACCCTTATATTTTGCTTAGCGTAACTGAACCTTTTAATGTATAATCAATACTACATTAGAGTTTCAGCAAGTTAAATTGGAAATGCTAACTTCACAAAGACACAAAACCTCCGACTAGGTGGTCTGAACGTGGACTAGCTGGCAGCACAGGCAATGCCAGGCTGATTGGCAAGGCCTGGCACTCAGACCTCCAGTGTGGCTGCATTTGGTGAGCACATTTCAAGAGCACCATGCACAAGCAAGCCGGGCTCTTCAAGACGCAGACCAGAGCACCTGGGAGTCAGGTTCTCACGTCAGAGCCCACTACCCGTATGGTGTAAGAATGAGTCTCTTGGAGGACACTACTAACAGGAGAGAGACGGGACTCGAAAACACCAGGCACCCAAAGGACCTGGAAAGAAAGAAACCTTCCAGAGCCAAGCCTAAGTAGGGATTATTTTTGGATCAGAATAAAACTAATGTTTAAGTATTAACCATTGCAGCGTTTTCTTGCTAAAGTGTCTTAAGAGAAAAGAAAAAACAAAACCAGCAGCAGCGACAAAAACCCTACATCTCTTTCTTCAGAGCTTTCAAAAATGTTCCAGTATCAACCACTCACAGCCTTAAATCTCACTGGTTACAACAATTAACGCCAGCAATATTAACAGTAGGTTCTAAAGGAAACTTCACTCAGCTCAATCGCTCCTCGTTTTCAAAGGAAAGGATGCTTGGTGTATAGGTATTCGACAATGAGCAACAGATTTGTTAGATGAACAAATGAAAGGCTAACTAACTAAGGTCTAGAAGGTTATGGCTCTTCCAACAGCTGACAGCGAGACCCAGGTTACCCAGAGCCAGGAAGGTTGCTCAGTTCCCTTGAAATAAACTGGATGTGGGAGTGGGAGAAACAAGACTGGATAAGGATAACTCCCTGGGTCTTAGGAAAACTGCAGCCAAGATATATTACAGGCAGTTTCCTTAGTTTTCTTAATTAGAAAAGCACTTGATGAAATAAACTTTGCCAAAATGTATCTCCTTGGAAACCAAGAAACAAAAACTGTTTCTTTTTTCCTCCGCATAAAGAACATTTAATAGAGACTATTTTCATAATAAACAGCTGCAACTGTTTTGTGTCAGAAGTAAAACAGGTAGCTTTCACTAGTGAATAAACCCAGGGCTAGGGAGATGGCTCAGTGGTAGGAGCAGTAACTAACTGTCCTCCTAGAGGACCTGGGATCCTGACACTCACACAGCAGCTCATAGGTGGACTAGAAGTCCAGTCCCAGGGGATCCAAGGCCTCTTCTAGCCTCAGTGGGCACCAGGCAAGCATTTGTTACACATAAATGCGTGCAGCCAGACATACAGAATAAATCTTCAAAAAATATTTCTAATTGTTTCTATAGAGTTCATTAAAGATGCATATAAAGCAGCAGGACCCACATAAGAGCCAAGTGTGGAGGAAGGAAGATACAGGGGAAAACCTAGGGCTTGCTAGCCAGCCAGCCTCGCCTAGTCCAGGAGCTCCAGGCTAATGAGAGACCTGTCTCAAAAATAGAAATAGATAGATAGATAGATAGATAGATAGATAGACAGACAGACAGACAGACAGACAGATAGATAGATAGATAGAAACAAAAAGAACTGACACCCAAAGCGCAATGCCCACTGCTAACCTCTGCTCTCCACCAATGCTGACCTCTGGCCTCCACTCAGTCTTGTGCCTGAGCACACACAACATACCCACTGAGTTAACGCAATCTTCAGGACTAAGTCAAGGTTCTTTCTGAAGCTTCCTCTAGATGCTGGACTCTGTACACATTCTTTGCAAATCAGGAAATGCTGGACACATGACCCTGACCATACTACCTGCAAATGATAGACAGCCTCACACACATTTTACCATTTAAATCACTTTACTTCCGTCTTCAAATGTGTCTGGTCTCCTCAAAAACAAACAAACAAAAGAAAGAAAGAAAAAAACCCAGAAACGTAATTTTAGCTTTTCGTGTGCCTATCTGTCACTCAGTGTCTAGCCCTGTGAAATGAAAAGTACTCCCTTAGGAACCAAAAACAACGGAATGGAATCACCTCTGTGGAGACGAACCCGGTACACAGTCAGATGAGCTTGAACAGGAGCACTAATCTCTGGGGAAAGAAAGTGTCTTCTCAACAGTCGGTGCTGGGAACTGTGTGAGCGCCACACGCAAAAGAATATAGCTTATCTTATAGATTATACAAAAACTAGTTCAAAAGTGGATCACGAGTCTAGACAAAATCTAAAACTGTCTGAACATGGCGTTGGAGTAATGGCTCGGCAGATCAGAGGCTCCAGAGGAACCAGGTTCTGTTCTCAGCACTCACATGGCGGCTCACAACCATCTAGAACTCCAATGTCAGGGGACTCCACATCCTCCTCTAGCCTCCATGGGCACCTGGCATGCATGCTGTCCACAAATACTGAAAGCAAAACCTTCATATGTACAAAATACAAAGAATAAAATGTTTTCAAAATTTCTGTGCCTCAAACACAACCAAGAGAAAAGAAGAACCTACAGAGGAAATACTTGTAAATTATGTAACTGATAAAGGTCTGATAGCCAGAATATACAAATTAACTCTTAAAATTAAAAAAAAAAAAAAAAAAAAAAAAAAAAAAAAAAAAAAAAAAAAAAAAAAAAAAAAAAAAAAAAAAAAAAAAAAAAAAAAAAGATAGAAAGGAAAAAAAAAGGGCAGAGGACTTGAACAGATGATGACCATGAACCATCAGAGGGCACGCAACAGAACCACCCACCAGGAGCCATCAACACAATGAGATTCCACCTCAAGTACCAGCACACCCCACTATAAAAGGGGGTGGTGGCAAGCACTGATGAGGATGTGGACAAACTGGAAGTTTGGCAACCTACTGTTGAGACTATAGAGTTGGGGTGCAACTACCATGGAAAACATTATGGAATGAAAAGCTCCTCAAAAAACTAAGGCGAGCATGGCGCATGGCCCAGCACTCTCACTGCTAAGTCAGCATGCAGAAGTACAGCATGCAAGCTCTGAGAAGGAGAGCTGTGTGTCACTGCTTCTACAGACACGGGCAGAGGCAGACGGATCGCTAAGAGTTTGAGGCCAGCCTGGTCTACAAGGTGAGTTCCAGGTCAGCCAAGGTTCTGTGACACAGAGAAGCCCTGTCTCAAAAACCACTAAGGGTCAGCAAGGGGTAAACACATCCCACCCACACAGCCATCTTACGGCCATGTACTACACGCCAGCTTCCTTGAGGACTTGACTAGTGAAATAAGCCAGTCACTTAAGGGCAAACACTGCCTAACTCCTCTTATGTGTGATGTCTGGGGATAACCAAATCAAAAAGACAGAAAGTTAGCAGTCACCAGGGGCTGGGATAGGAGGGAGAAGAAAGTAAATGTCTGATGTACAGTTTGAGATACAAAAGTTTTTGGGTTATTTGTTTGTTTGTTTTTCAATCTTAGAGCTCTATTTCACGAAAAGGTAAGTAGGCTTAAAACCACCAAACTATATACACTGTGTTTTTCTTACAATGTTTTTAGTAGATCATACAATTACCAAACTGAATTAGCATGTCCCAGCCACACTGCAAAATTGCCCAACCCTTTACCTGTAGGCAATCAGTTCTAGATTCCTTCTAAACTACCTTTCTCAATACACAGAACTCTGTTGAATATCTGGGGGCTCTTTCCTTTTCATCTATCCAAAGTGGAATTTCAATGGCCACAGAGCTACTGACACAGATCTAAAGACCATACAAAACCACTCTAAGAAGTAGCAGGACATACAGACCCAGACATACATACAGACAGACCCAGACACCCACCCGGCTTCCCTGGTGCCTGGCTGCAGTTTCCACAGCCCCTCACAGCCCCCCCCCCAGCTCACACCCCACCCAAGCGGCTTCAGTCTCTACAGTACCTTGAAGCCAGCTCCAGAGCAATCCCAGCAGAGCAAGCCTTTCTGTGACCCCGCTAGCACTCCAGGACTCTCACTCACTGAGACACCATTTCCTTATACAGTTGGCATCCTTCCTCTACCGATGTACATCAGCACTAAGGACCTAATTTTAAAAATGAGGATAAACTGTGAAGTAGTGTAGGAACTTCTCTAACTGGAGTCAGGGTTAGGAGCTCCACTCAAGCCTGGGTACAGTTCTCACACACAACTGAGCTAGGGGTCACACCCCCAGCCCATCACCACATACAAATGCACACACATCAACCATTGGCTACTTAGAAGTTAGAGCCCAGTATGCTAACTAGTGAGTTCTTCTGAAGTCTCCAGTGGAACGTGGAAAGGGGGGAAATGACCAGCCCCAAACAGACCCAAATTTCAAGAGCAGACTGGTGTTTTTCTCGGTCTTTGAATGACAAGCAGTACAGCAGGACAGTTTGGGAATTACAGCAGGCTGTTTTTCAGGGGAAGAGAGGATAGGATGCTGGGGACTGACTCCAGGGCCTCACAAATTCTAAGCAAGTCCTCTACACCACTGAGCCCTCAGCTCTGCTTTGTAAGGATAAGACACTGACTTCCCACTTAGTCCTAGGGACACAAAGGTGACAGCAGTAGGACAGCAAACATCTTGAGCATCCTTTTCCAGGCACTCTTAAGAAAGGGACTCTTCCCTGAAGACAGCTCAGTGCAAACTGCTTCTCTGAGTGCATGGAAAGAAATGCAAGGGGCTTACAGCATGCCAAGCTGAAATCTACATTTATTATATGATAACATTATCACAGGAAGGTAATATAGGAGGCCTAGGTAAAAGTCAGAGCTGAGGGTATAGGTCAGTGGTAGATCTCTAACAATACTGAGACCCTGGACCTCCTGTCCTGAATGAGGAGGTAGGAGGTGAAGGCCTAAGAAGAAATAAAGGACCCAATGATAGTAGACTCCCAGGCTGCAGGAACATGAGCTACTGGCACACAGCCCTCTGCTTTTTAATTTCTCAATAGCAATCTTCTGAGATCAGAACTCATTATAAAAGGAAGCAGGGCTCTGAATGAACCACAAAACAATCAATAATCACACCTGTTCACACTTGGGTAAGCGGCTCAGCTCAAGGAAGGAAGAAGGAACCTAAGGAAACTACCACAGCTCAATGCCCTTTCAGCAGCGGCAGTTTCTGAGTGACCCCTTTGTTTATAAACCAGCAAGTCTCTATCGCCAAGCCAGCATTCCTCAGAAAGCATAGTCTCTCATCAAACATTATGTAATTACCTGTTTCCCACAACTTCAAGTTAGGCATACTACAACTCTAATGAGAGAGAATTGCAGCATGGTAAGTAACCAATTAGAACCCATCAGCTGGAAGCTCTTATCTCAGACCTGCAGAAACAACTTGTCACCTTCCTTACGGTGCACCACCACAACCCTAATGCCCCTCCATGCCAATCTGGGGTCTCGCTCTAGTTCTTTTTATGAACCGCTCACACACATTCATTCCCATACTCAAGAAGAAGAGGAAGGCAGATTTGTGAGTTCAAGGACAGCCTGATCTACATGGTGAGTTCCAGGCCAGCCAGGATGACACAATGGGTGAAACCCTGTCCCAAAAGAAAATCTCCCTGCACCTGGGTCACCTTAGAAGATGGATGGAAGATTAGATGAGAAGGTGAAGTTTTCTCTCCCTCAAAGATACACTCAGATTTTCATTCCAGACCTGGTTGCAAATTAGACTACCCTGTGACATTCTGTCCCTTGCTCAAATCACCTGTGTTTAAGGCAGCTGGACCCAGGGGAATTGTTTCCACCCTCCCATGGGCTCCCATTCCTTTCTTCTGCAAATAAACTTAAGGGAGAGAGTATCAGGACACTGAGGTGATAAAGCTATCTTTAAAATAATATTAACAACAACAATTTTAATTTAGGATTCCTTTTTCCATAGCTTAGCTATGTACCACACATGACATTAATGCTATTTCCATACCTTTTCAACCTTAACGTAGCTATTATTTCCTGCCCTTATTTTATTTAATAATCACTGAATAATTAAGTATGAGAAAGAATCGTAAACTTCAACATGTTCAGCAGGAAAAGAACAAAAGGCAAAACCCAGGAACATGTTTAGATCAGGAAGGCCGGCTACCCTGAGTACTGGTTACATCTAGTTTTATAACATACAATTGGGTTTGGAGAGCCTCACCTGCCAACTGGGAAAGCTGGGCCAAAGGAACTGTGCTCAAACTCCCTTCTAGTTTCAGCCACCCGCCCCTGGACAACTGCAAAGACTTTAGTTACAACGTATTTTCACACACATATACATTCTGGTTGATTTCTGCAGCAAAGCTGGTGCACATCTATGTGCTCAGGCCTCGAAAGGGGTACAGTTATTTTTAAGGTCACCCTGCCAGAAGGTGGCAAGGCAGGTATTTGAAATCCACACCTTCCGAAGGCAAGTCATCTGAATCCTCTAAAGAAGTTGGAAAATCAAAACTGCCTCATATCCAAAACCTTGGACATGGAATAACTTCTCACTCTCAGATGTGGGTGTGATCCCATGGTCCCTGGACCACCAGTCCAGTCCCCTAAGCCCAAAAATGATTCTGATAATCACTGGAGTCCCAGAAGCCAAGAAAAACACCTCTGCTGGTGGCACTCTGTAGACACTGCTTGCCTCTCAAGGCTCAAAAGGTTACAAATACAGGGACATTTTATTTTTCCAATTTTGAGATTCAGCTTCTGTGATGTGAAAGGAAACAAAGAAGCTTGTTCCGTCAGAGTTAAAGAAGGGGGCCGGCCAGGTGCTATTCTAATCTGGCCAGTGAAGCAAAAGGTTCAAATCTAAAAAGTAACCTGAAAAGCTTCATTAATAGTCATACCATTTGTGCAATGACTAGACCTTTGGTTTAAAAAAAAAAAAAATACAGCCAGGCAAGAGCCAGCAAGACTTCTCGTTACCACAGAAACCTTCCACTAAGTCAGCCAAGAAGCTGCTCTGAGTGGGGTCCACTCAACACTGCTCTCTGTGCCCTAAGAGAGCATTTGAAAAGTCACCGACTGAAAATGCACACTGCAACTGAAAATACAACATAGGCACACCTTACCTCGGTTAACCAAGACCCCAGAGTCTGCATAACTGCTAATCTCAAGTCACCCTCAAACTACAGCACATTCATACGCTGTCAGGAAGGAAGCCCTTCAAAAAGTTGCTTTAAATTTTCTCTTCAAATGAGACTACACCAATACTACAAACTTAATTCAAAGCAAATATGAAATAAATATAAAAGGAAATAGTACTGAAAAACTGAGTCAAAAGAAGAGTTAACCTCAGAATGTCATTTTAGTGGCGTGCTGAGGAGTTACCTCCATAACTGCTTGACAGTCAAATCTAGCAAGTCCGGGCGCCAGGACTGTGACAAGACAGGAACTGCAGAGAGGCTAACAGCTACACCTACTGTCTGTCTCCAGCCACTTGCTAAACCTGTTCCTTCTGTCAACTGGAAATATCTAATTAATGATAGTCAATTTCAAGAATCCTTTAAAAGTGAGATAAGAAAAATATCTTCTGTGACACTTAAGCACATCACCACTCCAAATGTCAGATTTGTCACAACCATCTCTGTTCAAGCCATCACCCAGGTATTTTAGATGTGTTGCTAATGCCTTTGTACCAATAACATATTTCATGGGAAAATGCCTCCATAATAATATTCTAGTTAATAATTGGGTTGTCACTTCATAGGTGGACACATCAGTGGCCATAAACTGCTTTACTTAAACCTTTTAACTGCTCTGCATAATCCTATCAGCTTTTTTTCCATCCTGGTAAAGGCAGCTTAATTGCAGCGTTTGAGAAAGGACAAGGGGATATGAGAAAGTCGTTAAACCAAGATACAGAGAATCATTCCCGTGCCTAAACAACGATGCTGGAGCAATTCGGTAGGGCTTAATGTTGTGGCCGTCCAAAAGAATCAGCCAGAGAACCTTTGCACTGGGAGATACTCCATTCGAGAAAGCAGGAGAAAGTTGACACTTAACTCCCACAGAGTACCAGTATTAAAAAAAAAAAAAAATGGCTTTAAGACTCTGAGTCAGAGTTTCAACATGAAAGGCTCGATTTATAGAGGAAACGCCAACCCCAGTTCATCCAGATAGACCTGGAACCTGATGAAAGTCGACACCTCCCTCTGAAATTTGCATCGCATCACTGGCTCGAGTTTAGAAACATAATCGTGTACAACGTAGTATGAATTTCAGTGAAGGTTGCCTCTCAACTAGTCGTCAGGGAAAAAAAATCAAATCCATAAAGCTCCAAAGCAGTCTCCGAGTTACCCATCCCCAAACGCTTCCTCTTCCAAGAGGAATGCCAACAATCCAGCACAACGCCTCCCTTGAAAGCTAGCTATTTCCCGTGCCTCTGGTTTTGGACTCGGTGAGCCCCGATGAAATTTCAACCTGCCCAATGCTATTGCCTGCCCACGTTGAAATGCCATGGAGCGATTTATGAACCTGGCAAGTTGCCTTTAAGGTCAGGAGCGAAGTTGGAAAGGGCGAGGGGAGAAAAAGTTCTTTATACAGACAGCACCCTCACGCCTCTCCAACCCCACGACGGTTTCCTTCCTCCAAGGAACGCAGGTTGGAGCATCCCCGGATCTCAGTCCCCAGGATCTCCCCAGGAGAGAAATTAACACCCCCGAGCCCGCAGCTAAATCTTTCCTTTCCCCACCATTAACCCCCTGGACCTCGGCCCCCCGCAGCACACCTGCAAAGCGCTCACCGAGTGTCGGATGGGGAAGGATCTCTCCGAGGAGCCCGGAGCCGCAGGGTGAGCACGGTCACCAGGCAGGGATGCGGGGCTCCGGGCCTCTAGGGGAGCCGATCCGGATCCTGAGGTGAGAACGTGCGCGCGCGCCGTGCGCGGTGAAGCGCAGACTCGCCCCCGCCGGGACCGCGATCCCCACCCCCGCCACCAAATCGGAAATCAAACTTTCAGCGGCTGTAACCGTCCAGCTCCGGACCGCGAGTCCCCAAGACCCCGGGGCGGGGGGGGGGGGGGTGACTGTCAGCAGTGCCGCCCCGCCCCCCTCCCAGCCCTGCCCTCCCGGGCCACTTACCGCTTGGCCTGGGCTTCCCGGTGCAGCCGCGCGTCCGGGACGCGTCGTCCGCGCGCTCTCCCTGGGGAGAAAGAGAAAGCGTGCAGACGGTCGGGGCGCGCTCGCTCGCCGCCTCCTCTGCGGAGATCCGAGGCTCCGAGCGCCCGGCGTTAGGGGCTCGCCTGGGCGAGATCAGCGCGGCTCGCTACCCAGCCTCGCTCCGAGAGGGTCCCCGCAGCTGCCGCGCTCCGTGGCGCCGCGGAGGCCGAAGCGACTGGTCCCTCCCGGGCATCAACTATTGTGCAGGAGCCCGGAGCCCGGCTCGCGCCCCCGAGCCCCCCATCCCGCCCGCCGGCTCCCAGGGACGAGCGCGCGGCGCCCCGGGAGGGAAGAGTCCCGGCTGCGGAGCACCGCGCTGGGCGCCGTGGGAGGAGTGGGGAGTTGCGTGGCCGCGGGGGAGGGGACAGGTAAACTGCCCACCGGGGCTGGGGGACGCGGGAAGGGAGACCCCGGGTGGCGACGAGAGGCACGCTGCGGGCGGTCTCCCAGGCCCACCCTCCCTCCCTCCCCGACCCTTCCCCCCGGGACACGGCGCCGCACTGACTTTCCGCTCACTCGCTCACGCACGTACTGAACTCGCTCACAAAGTTGCCGGCGGTGGCGGCGCCGCACTGGCCCTTCTCCCCGCCCCATCCCTTCCCTCCCTCCTCTCCTCCCTCCCTCCTCTCCTCCCTCCTTCAGTCTCGGGTGAGATCACCGCGGCGGGGTTCTGCGCGCAGGCAAGTCTCGCGAGATTAGAGCCCAGCTCGGGCGGGGGGGGGCGGCGGAGTGGAAGCTGGAGAGTGAGGACCGAGGAACTTCTGGTTGCCATGACGACTCGGCAGCCGGGAGCAGTTTTCACCTGCCTCCTCCGCTGCCCCAAGCCTAGCGGTGGGGAAGGGGAGGCAGGAGGAGAACGTAGGGCTTCCGTAGACCTGCTTCTCTCCGAGGTGGGCGCATGTGGCCAGAGAGGCTCTGGAGCTTTAGAAGCCAGCGCATCTCTCTACTTGTAAATGTCCACCATGTACTCAGTTTCTGAGCCCTCCTGTGTAATCTCATCTTCAGCCCCCGCATGATGCTTTCTTTTCCCCATCCTAACGCCCCCACGAGATGGCTCCTTGAGCATGTAGCTCACTCATGTTGGTATTCTCAGCGCCTCCGCAGGCTTTGTACCTACTAGGTATTGTAAGTCTGTTATTGAAAACGAAGGTAATATAGTCTTTGTGTCCGCAGTTCCTTTACTTTGCCTAACCCCAAAGAGTACCTGGAATTTATGTCAGTTTCTGCACCACTCAAGTATTTTACTCTGCTAAACTCTGCTCTGGTTTTTGTTTCAGTCTTTTTTTTTTTTTTCTGTGGTTACAATGTTCCTTTTCTCTTTGCAAAAACCTGATTCACCATAGAACAGGAAACAAAACTTAAATTAGGAATCCTCAGACTATACCTTTATGCCTAATTTCAAAACACTATTGAGGGATTGGAGAGATGGCTCAGGAGTTAAGAGCACTAGCTGCTCTTCCAGATGACTGAGGTTCAATTTCCAGCATCCATTTGGTGGGCCAACAACTATAATTCCAGTTCCAGGAAACCTGACACCCTCCAAGAACACCAAGCACAGACACACATGCAAAGTGAAATATCCATATCCATAAAAAGTCCAAAAGGCTATTTATTGTTTGAAATCTCCTTTCTAAATTGGAAAAACTTTTCTGTGGTGATTGTGTTTTACTAAGGAATGAGCTGCTAGCCAGGTGTGGTGGCGCCGCCTTTAATCCCAGCACTCCGGAGGCAGAGGCAGGCGGATTTCTGAGTTCGAGGCCAGCCTGGTCTACAAAGTGAGTTCCAGGACAGCCAGGGCTATACAGAGAGTCCCTGTCTCGAAAAACCAGAGAGAGAGAGAGAGAGAGAGAGAGAGAGAGAGAGAGAATCCCTAATCACCAATATGGGTAAACTGTTAACTTAATCCCATACACATAGAAACCTAAAGGAGCTAAATATATGAAAACTAAACAGTTAAGACTTTTAGGATACCTATGGCAATGGTCTCTGTGTGTGTGCATGTGTGTGTGTGATGGGAGAAGAAGGTGCCTGACTGGATAAGAGTGTAGAGGTAAGAAAGTACCTTGTGTTATCCATTCTCTCCTTCCACCTTTATGTGGGCTTTGGGGATCAACCTCAGGTCACAAGGCTTGTGAAACAAGTGTCTCTACCTGCTGCGCCATCTTAAATGCCTGAACATTTTTGTTTTAGGAACCTAAGTGGCACAGTGATTTAAAATAGTAGCTAGGGCCAACAGAGTGGGGCTTGGGTTCTGTGCCACTAATAATTGAGGCTCCTTGAGAAATTTACTGTCTCCTACACTACGTCTATAAAAACCAAGGGGTAGCCCACATGTGAAGTTATTACAGCTTTACAGTTCTGTAGCACTCAGACCTATAAAAGTTTCCAGTAAATGACAGATATTCCCCTTTTACATTGAACAGTAAAAAGGCAAATGAGCGTTTCATTTGTAGGAGGCCATTCTCACTATATTTTGCTACAGGTTGATAATTTTATATCCAAGCTTCTTTTGTCTCAACAACACAGACAACAAAAATACTCGTCCTGTAATAATCATTTTAAAAGGCATGCGCTATTGGCAGTTGGTTTGTACACTAACTTAGAGCAGATTCCTTGTTGTTTAATAAACATGTCAATTCAAGTAAAAGAGAAACCGAATTAATGTGTACTTACACCAAGGCAACTGGAAAGAAGAAAAGAAAGAAAGAAAGAAAGAAAGAAAGAAAGAAAGAAAAGAAAGAGGAAGGAAGGGAAAGAAAGAAAGAGAAAGAAAGAAAGAAAGAAAGAAAGAAAGAAAGAAAGAAAGAAAGAAGGGAAAGAAAGAGAAAGAAAGAAAGAAAGAAAGAAAGAAAGAAAGAAAGAAAGAAAGAAAGAAAGGTAAGGAAGAAAGAAAGGAAAGTAAGGAAGAAAGAAAGGAAAGTAAGGAAGATAGGATGGCATTGTGTTCACAGTTTATCAGGAACTGAACCATGTTTTAAAATTTTTCTTTATTTGCACATATATGGGTGTGGATATTTATGTGCCACAGTGCACAAGCGGAGGTCAGAGGCAGAGAGCACACAACCTGTTCTCGCCTCCAATCCTGTAGATTCTGGGAACTGAACTCCAATCCTCAGGTCCCTTTACCCACCAAGTCACCGTCACCATCAGCCCATGCATCTATTTACGGATCAGACCTTCTTAACACCCCTGGATATTATAAATCAGTTCTTGCTCAGTAATGTAACAGTTTGGCCCTTAAACAATAGCTGACCAGCACCACGCTGTTCAGAACGTCACCTGTTTTACGAATCCCAAAGAGCTCTTTGAAAGGGTCCACCCAAGTATTAGCCAAATCTGTTAACTTTCTTCAGTACTTTTTATGAGGCCCTGATGAAGAGCACCAGATTTCAAAATCCAGTGTTGGTTAAGTGACGGGTTTGTTACTTCAGTTCCATGTAGTTTAACTCTACCCTAACGTGGGATTCCTTACTCTCCCAGCTACAGAACAGTACTCATTATACATCTGAAACTGTGATTGCTTTATAATCAATTAGCTTCCTGTGTTAAATTACAGAGGAGCCACCATGCTTCCCTCTCAACTCTATAAAGACAAATGTCACGAGGTCCCCTTCACCAAACCACTACATGTTACTGCCAGTGCCCCTGCTCCTTTCATCTGTGAAACAAAGAAAACAGAAAAAAGGCTGACACACCCCTTCCTGGACACTCTGCTTGTCTGCATGTGTCTGCACACTCTATCTGATTTACCCTGCCGGGACACAGGCTCTCTGCTTTGCTTTCTGCCACTAGCAGCAACCTCTCAGATCTTAGCTGAGATTAACTTCCTGCTCTGTATCCTACCGGGATCCTCTCCAACTGAGGGACATCCACTCTGTGACTGTATGTTCTCTGGCTTAGACCCACTCTAGTGAATCTTCTTTCTTTTGCACGTACGTATGAATAGGATGCTTTCGCTGTGTAGAGAGATCAGAGGACACCGTTGGGTATCAGTTACCACCTTCCTTCCACCACGTTTAAAGCAAGTTCTCTTTGTCATTTGTGGCTGAGCTACACCCTCCAGGCTGCCCTGCCCTGGAGCTTCCAGGATCCTCCCATCTCTGCCTCCCATCTGCACGGGGATTGCAGATAAACACTACAGTATAGGTTCTTGGGATTGAAACTACACTTCACCACTTCACCACTGAGCCATTCCCCGGCTCCTGAGCTTTCTTCCTATAATTTACAGGCATTCTGTAATATGTACTGTGATGGTTCGAATATGCTTGGCCCAGGGAGTGACACTGTTAAAAGGTGTGGCCTTGTTAAAGGAAGTGTGTGACTGTGAGAGTGAGAGACACCCCCACCCCACCCCACCCCACCCCACCCCCAGCTACCTGGAAGACAGCAGTCTTCGTGTTTGCCTTAAGAACAAGATACAGAACTCTCAGCTCCTCCTCTTGCACCATGCCTGCCTGGATGCTGCCATGCTTCCTGCCTTGATGATAAAGGACTGGACCTCTGAACCTGTAAGCCAGCCCCAATTAAATGTTTTCCTTTCTAGGAGTTGCCTTGGTCATGGTGTCTCTTCACAACAATGGAAACCCTAGCTAAGACATGTACCATGCATGGTAAAAGTAAGGCATTTTCTGCATTCCACATCTGCCCTTGCTTCATTTCAAATCTAGAGTCTTTGGGAAGAGTGTATTCAGTAGTCCCTGCTGACTTCCCTTGATTTTCTTCCATTCTCCTGCAGCCACTGGGAGCAGCCTCTCACCGGCTACTCCATGGGAACTGGTTACAGCAATGAAACCTCACCCCAAACTCTGTGTATCCTCACCTGGCTGGACCCCCTGGCAGCAGGGACGAAGCCAAGCAGACTCTCCTTTGGAAACTCTTTCTGCTCCTTACCTCAGATGAAGAGTCCTACCATTCAGCCTTTCAGTCTCAAACCTCTGTGGACATCTATCTTCCCTTCATGCCCTCCTCTCTCACCTTGTGGTGACCTTGCCACTCTGATGATGACTTTCAAGACCTTAGCAGTCGGGTGACCACGGCATACTGACTGCTACCCATTTTACACCTCCAGGCCAACCATACCACAAACTCCAGACTGTCCATCCATATCCTTACTCAGCACCCCAATATACAAACATCTCACATCTAAAACTAGAATACTCTAGGTATCCCCCCCAAACCAGTATGCTATGATCTCCTCCATCTCAGTTAATGCTGCCCTTCCAGAGTTCCAGAAACCCAGAGGAAACTTCTTAATGCCATTCTTAACTTCTCTGTTTTCTCACAGCCCACATCCAAACCATGAATCGATACTGTTGGCCCTTCCTTCAGAACATGTCTACTCATGGTAACTCTTCCTCTCTGCTTCAAGCCATTCCCCACCCAATTGTCACAATGGTGTCCCCTCTTAGTCTCCATGTAGTCTACCTATTCTGCACTCTGCCACTAATATCCAATCTGCATGTTTGACGTAGCATGTGGAGCTTACATAAGTCAGATCATCTCACCTTGCTTCTCAGAGACTTCCCAGAGATTCTCATGAAACTTGAAGAAAATAATAATATTAAAACACAAGTTCGACCCTCCGGTCTCCCTTTCCCATCGGATCTCAACACTGGTCTTGGTGGTCATAAAGAAGGAAGAGCAGCCTGAAGCTGGCCTCACAGCAATGCAGTCTGCTGTAGAGCAGCAGGCCAGATTCAGATATGCCTGGGCTTTGTAAAATGGAATAACTTGAACTAAAAATGCCCCTGGGCAGTAGTATTGCTGAGTAGTGACTTACTTGCATGATTTTTTCTTTTTTTTTTTTTTTTCTTAAAACAAAACAAAACAAAAAACACAAGTTCACATTTCAATCTAGAGAATTATATTGAGTCACCATTCAGAACACCAAAGGGCCTGAGGCCAGGACCTTCCTACCCACCACCCTTATCCCCCTGTCACAAACACACAAACTCTTAGTCCTGTAGTAAACATGGCACTGAATTTGCATATAACCTATGCATATCCTTCAGAATACTTTAAATTATTATCCTCTTCGTATTACCTACAATACATAACAGTGCCATATAGAATTGTTCAAGAAATAGTGACTCCCCTCACATATAAAAGTCTGTATGTGGCTAAGACACTGGTTAGTTTTTTCTCATTTTAATTTCTTTTCAATTAATTTATTTGTTCACTTTACATCCTAATCACATCCCCCTCTTTCCCCAGTTCCCCAAGCATTAGTTATTTGTGTGTGTGTGCATGTGCGTGTGCGTGTGCGTGTGTGTGTGTGTGTGTGTGTGTGTGTGTGTGTGTGTGTATAAGTATATCTTTCATCCATGGTTGTTTGAATCCATGAGGATGTAGAACCAACAAGCGTAGAAGGTGAACTCTGTTCTCCAACTTCCTCCTTTGCAGCCGCAGTGATAACCCCCCTGTACTTAAATACATTAACCAGGTACTCTCCTGCCTCAGGCCTCACATCTGCTAAGCCCTCTTCCAGGAGCACTCTTTCCCCAAGCACTGCATGACTCAGTCCCTGGGCTCCCTTAGTCTGTATGAAGGTAACTGACTAGGTTGATTATCTTCCTGTTCACTGGCAGGAGCCCTGGTGCTCTCTCTCACAGGAGATCTGACCCCCACGTGTCTAAGCCTCCCTTAACCAGGGGGTTCCAGCTGGGTTCAACCCCGGGAAGGAAAAACAAGTTCAGACAGAGGCAAAGGCAAGCCAAACCTCTCTTTCCACACCCCCCTTCTCTGGATCAGGTGGTATCTTAGCAATGTACTTTTTCCCCATTGCCCCAGGCCCCACTGAGTCAGTACCATCTCCACACGCTGTAACTTTTTCAGGCTGAGAATAGTGATCACTAAACTGGGCTGAAGTGTAACTAGCCATATGGGACAGTGTTCCCAAGGTACAGGAAGGAGGTGGGTTCCTCGCTAGCAGCACAATTTTTTAAAATCTCTGCATGTTAAGTGGTCTCATCATCCTGGCTGACTTCTGAGCCTTCCCCTCCTGTTTCTTTGTGTTCCATTCCTTCTTGTTGGATTACCAGAGCCAACTTGGCCACTCCTCTACAACGATTGCTGTAATCACCAGGACATAACAGTAGTCGTCCCAACCTCACACTTCCCAGGCTCCTCCTGCCAGCTTCCTTTTTCCTTAACTTCCTGTTGCTTTCTGTTATTTAACTGTTGGTCAGCTTATCATATGTCTCCTACCTACAATTTGAAGCCCCTGTAGGCACATCCGTATTCACTGCAGGATTCCAACACCTTGAAGTAGAATTAGAATTCTAGATGCTTCTCTTTTCTCTTGTTTGTTTGGTTTGCAGGTGGTTCTTTGTTTGATTTCAGGTCTCACTATATTGCCTTTACTGGCCTCAACTTCCTTTGGCCAAGGGATCTTCCAGAGTCAGATTCTCGGGGACTGTACACATGCGCCATGGCTCCCAGCTCCTCTGATTTAACAACAGAGAAGGGTTAACAGAGGGTAGTAAACAAAGTCAGCTGCTCCCAAGAGCCTCAGAATCGATGTCATCTTACCTTACATGGCAAAGGGGACTGTGAAGGTGTGCTCACATTCATGATCTTGAAGTAGAAAGGGTCTAATTCTGAACTACTCAAGGGAGCCAATGAGATCACAAGGTTGTCACAGGCATTGGGAAAACAATCAGAATCAGAGAAAGAGACAAAGCCATGGGAACAGATGAAGATGTTTACGGAGCTGGAGCTGACCATGGAGGAATAAGATCATGAACCAACAAATATGGACAATCCCCAGGGAATGAAAATGTCGGTGAATCAGACTCTCCTGAGGTGTCTTCAGCAGGAATGCAGCCCACAAGCCTCTCTACACTCTATACACACATGGGATTTCTGACCCCCAGAAGAAGCATTAGGTAATAGACTTATGTCTCCTGATCCCTACAGTCTAGCACTTTCTGCACAAGGAAGACACCAAAGAAATGCTTTTTGAACGAATGAATGAATGAATGAACGAATGAATGAATGAATGATGTTCAACAGCAAAGCAGAAACAGAGCTGTCATCCTGGTGGAGCGGCAGTCTATCTGCCTTTACCTTCTCTTAGGAAGTCTCCAGGAGCTTTTAGTGCCACGAAGCTAGAGGAGCAGGGTCTGGGAAGCATCCCAGGTCTTGGGCACCAATGTCAGCTTGAGAGAATGAGGACAAAATGCCAAGGGCCAACATTGCAAGGTCCTTAGGCTTTCTCTTCCATATACTAAAGAGCTGCTGAAAGATTTGTGGTAAGGTGGACTTGTACTCACATTTACATTCAGGATGCAGAGAACTCTGAAAAGCAAGGAATTTTCAGATGCAGAGATGGTGCAGAAGAGGGTGGTGTGCAAACGAGAGAACAACCACTGTTTGTTGCTCGTACACTGCACTGAGCTAACGTTTTCATTTAAAGCACTCGGACAAACTTTCTTTCCGTATTATAGCGGTCTTCTCACAAAGCATCGTTCCGTCAAGTTGTTCATGACATTGCTGTGTTCAGATCATTTTCTTATGAATATGGATTCAATAAAAATCCCAGCAGGACTGAAATTTCTGGCCCACCAATCCTCCACCACTTATTTCTGTGTAGCCATCAGTGCAAGCTGTTCCAGTTATGTTTAAAAGAAGGCATCTCTGGACGGTGCCTTTATTTATCTCTCCAATAGTACTTCCTTTCAGGGAGCGCTTTGCTCTGTTAGAAGTAATTTGACTATTCTCTTCAAGGTTGGCAATCCCCTCTCAGTCTGATTTCACAGTAGACAAGATGTTGGGAAAGGCTTCCCTTTAGTGCCCTGTCTTTTCTAAACGCCTAGAAATGAAAAGAGCCTTGCTCATGACACAGATGTGGTCAGCTGAGGCCTCCCAAGGCTCATCTGCCTTGTAACATTGTCAGCCAATAGAGATGACACTCACAAGAAGTCAGAAGCTCTGGAGTTGCCCCTGCACAGCAGCATCCAAGGAGAGCACTTCGAGAGGCTGTGTCTTCCAGAGTGCGGGAACTAGGGAGTATTTCTGTCTGAGAGCCCACTGAGGAGCTCTTACAGCAAGGAGTTTTTAAGGGAAAAGAGGGAAGAACGCACGGGCCAATGGTTCAGCTATATTTAGGACTGCACAACAGCTTGGCACCCGCTTCTCCTGCACATCACAAAGTCACTGCCCACAAATAAAGTCTCATTTCATTTACTTGCTTATTTTACTTGGGAGTTGATCATGATCCGCTGGGTGTGAGAAAGAGCCAAGGCTACTACATGTAATTTTTTCCCCCATACTGAGGATTGCTCCCCAGGGTCTTGTACATGTTAAATATATGGTCTACCAGTGTGTTATGTATCTACATCCACAACATACAATTCTATACTATTTGTGCATGTGTGCACTGTAATGCACACACACACACACACACACACACACACACACACACACACACACACGGTGGAGGTGGGTATGCACTGAACTTACAGGAAAATCTCAAAACCTCAAGGAAGACTTCAGTTCTGAACTGTAGTTCTGTAGTTCTGGTTCTCTCTTTAGCCAACTATCTGAGTAATTTCAGATGGGATAGTTTGGTTTTTGTTTTGTTTTGTTTTCTGTTTTTCTTTTTGAGAAAGCCAAGACCACACCCCTTTAGACAAAATGCATGCTGATACATTACCTTCCTTCAGGGGAGAGGGGTGTGTGCATTCTGTCTGTTCCTGGTCAAAAATCTGAGAATCTGACATTTGGACTTTTGGTCAGTGTTTCTGAAAGTCTCTCCTTTCGTGTGTGTGTGGGGGGGGGGGGGTTGTCTGTGTCTCTGTGTGTGTGTGCACATGTGTGTACATACTCAGGTGAGTGTTATAGTGTATGCAATTATGTGTGCCCATGCATGCATATGCAGAGGCCAGAAGAGGGTGTCAAATGTCTTCCTTTATTGTCTCTGTTTTATTGCCTCCCGGCAGGGTCTCTCACTAAACCACAAGCTTACTATTTAGGCTCACTGGCCAATGAGCTCTCATGAGCCACTGTGTTCTCTCCCCAGTGCTGGCACACTTAGCCATTTCTAGATTTTTATATGTGGGATTTAAACTCAAGCCCTAAGCACCTTACCACTGAGCTACCTCCCCCCCAAGCCCAGTTTCCACTTTCTTAATACGATTTCTCTCTTCCCTTTATCACTCCTGTCTTCCATCGTCATCATCTCTTTCATCCCCAACCTTGGCTATCAAGAATGGCCACAGCTCATGTGGGCAGGATGGCCAGGGATGAAGACCTTGAGTAGGTGTGGTGCACATCCTCGCTGCTCTTCTGGCAGCCATGATGGCTCAAGTGGATCTCAGTCATTGCACCGATGTGGCCAGCCCACACTAGCTTTTGTGACTGGGGAACCCTGAAGACCAATGCATCCACTGGCTTAGAACCATGCCCAGCTTCCTGGTAGACCTGATGGGCAGTTATACTTTACTTGTTCTGTACTGTCTCTAGAGGGCAGCACAAAACACAGTCCCACCAATAAGCTAAGACCAACTCCATGATGCTTGACTGGCTTACAGAACTCATTCAAATCTCCGTAGCCTGGCTCTACAGTACAGGAGCAAGGATAAGGAGATCGGTGTCCCACCCAAGAATATACAGGTCACCATGGTAGATTCATTCTAACCTGGTTATTTAGTAGCTGTCTGGATGTGTGGAAAGTTTTTTTAACCTCTGCAAATTTGTTTCATTTAAGATGATGATGATGATGATGATGATGACGACGACGACGACGACGACGACGACGACGACGACGACGACGACGATAAAAGTTTTTTACGTTATAAGGTCATACTTTGTGGCTCTAGCTAGCCTGGAACTCACTGTGAAGCACAGGCTGGCTTCCAATTCATAGAGATCCACCGGATTCTACCTCTCAAGTGCTGTAATTAAAGGTGTGTGTTACCACACTTGAATTTGAGAAAGAAAAAAAAAAAAAACTAAGCGAAATAGTATGCGTTTTGTTAGGCCCTGTGAACTGGACTGGTTACCTAGAAGCCATCCACAACCCCCTCTGCCTCTTCGGATATTTTTGTTTTTCGTTTTGTTTTTCAGAATCTGTGGGGCCATGAGAACTACCTTTACACAAAACATGAACTTTGTTATAAAAAGCAAAGAACAAAAATGTATCCTGATTTCCAAAATAGCCTCGGTGGGGAGCGAGCACCACGAACACACCTCCGCTACTCTCTGGGCTCTGTAGCTGTCTTCATCTTGCTCTTCCCTCTCTCGCTAGAACAGTCTCCTCCATCTTTCTGGTCCACGTGGGAGACTACCTCGTGAACCCATTCCAAACAACATCTCCCACGTCCGCAAAATCTCTGAAGGAAAAGAGTCCAACGGTACCGCCCACCTCCAGCCCAGTCAGCTGCAACCGGAAGTCCGGGGGCAAGTTCCAGAAAGTGGCACAGAGGAGCCTGGACAAAAGTGTGGGGAGATGACAGGGTGATAGTTCTCGAGATAGAAGAAGGGAGAAGAAGCATAATAAAAATGCAGTGTGGAGGAATTACATACGATGAAGTTTCTGCTCCTGAGACTGTCATATAGTTAGGAAGAGAGAAATAGTATCTTCAGTTTAAATTCATTTCAATACTAAGGAAAAATGACCAATAATGATTAATGAAATCAGTGCTTCTTAAGGCACAACGGATGGAGCCCAAGTAGTGGTAGCAACGGTGGGTTGACGGCTCTGAACTCTCTACAAAACATATCCCTCTGGACTGCCTGACTGACTCACAAAGCTCTAGGGTGGTTAATATGCATCATCAACCTAACAGGATCTAAAACCCCCGCGTAGACAAATCTGTGGACATGTCTTTGGGGGAGTTTCTACTTTGGGGTATTTGAAGCGAGAGGGCCCATCCTAACACAAGGGGGTAGGAGACCATAGGCTGGGGGCTTAGCCTGAATGAAAAGCAAAATAGGCGAGACCCCCGCTGAGCGCCAACATTCTTCTCCCCCTGCTTCCTGATTGTGGATGCCACGTGACCAGATGCCCACACTCCCTCCTAAAGCCCTGGCCTTGCCATGACCTACTGTATCCACAAACTGTGAGGGTAGACCCTGCTTCTGCCAACCTGATTTTGTGAGGTATTCTGTCACAAGCTTATTTTGTCACAGTTGTAAGAAAAGCCTCTTATATGCACATCTGAAATCTTTGGATGGGACTATTTCCAGTCTTGGAAGCAATGGAATGAGGCCAGATGTTGACTTCTTAGACAGTAATCCTGTTCGTATATCTCGCCGGTACATTTATTCCCCCTTTACTATGTAGCCACAATTGTTCGTTTTTCAATTTAAAAGTTACATTTCTGAGTTCAAGGCCAGCCTGGTCTACAAAGTGAGTTCCGGGACAGCCAGGGCTATAAAGAGAAACCCTGTCTCGAAAAAAAAAAAAAAGTTACATGTATTTATCTGTATGTGTGAGATTATTATTATTGTATAAGAGTAATTATAATTATTATTGTGTAAGAGTGCCTAGTGTGGTAAGGGCAGGTGTTCCATGACGTGTGGAGAGGTCAAAGGACAACTTGTTGGAGTCGGCTCTCTCATTTTGTCATGCAGGTTCCAACGCTTAAACCCAGATCTTCTGGCTTAGAGGCAAGCACCGTTAACTGCTGAGCCATCTCACAGGTGGGAGCTATTTATATACACTTAATCATCCCTGCATATGAAGCAGAAATAAAAGAGCGATTTGCTTAAATTTTTACAAAGAGGTTGCATTGAAAGAGCAAGATTATTCTAAATTTCTCAAAAGATGGCATGACTTAGTGACTGCTTATCCTTTCTCCTCTTTCTACACGACTTTCCTGTCCCTTCTGCAAACTCAGGTTATTTCATGGAAGAAACAGATCCCACTTTACAACAAGAAAACCTTTAAAATAAGTCAAATCACTTGTCAGCTGTTAGGATGGGTACTGCAATTTCTTCCCACCCTGCCCAAGAATTTTCACACTAGCCCATTATTTTGTTGTTAGTTTATTATTAAGTTCTTCTCGTTAGTTATTTGGAGGAAATCCATAAAACACTAGTAACATGATTTCCAGGTCCCTAAATCCAAATTTCTAAGTTCATACTGAATGGCTAACTTTTCACAGCCATCTTTCCTGGTGCTCAGATTTCTTTGTCTTCATCTCCCCCACATGTCTTTCTTTTCTTTTGCAGCTGCAACTTTGGATCGACCATGAAGGTGACAAAGAAGGAGAATGTATCTATCTATCTTGTGTAATTTTCATCCAATCTCATGGTTCTAACTGTCATAGCCGAGGGTGACGTGATTCACATCTCAATCCCATCTAAGCCCATTCTATCACCTCTATCTGGTGGTAGACCCCTCCACTGATCAGAAGAAAGAACTATGCGTTTCATCTTAAGGTTCTGAATGCTAAAGTCAATTCTCTTTTCAAGCTTCATGTCCTCAGGTTGGTCTGCACTGCCTGAGAACACACACAGGGTGAGCCACGGCATTCTTAGCTACTGCCGGCCATAATTTTAAAATAAAAAATAAAAAATAAATCTTGCTTACATGTGCGCCATCAAGCCCTAGTCAGGCGAGAATAGCTGTTAGGATACAAGCCGATCTCTGGGGAGAGAGTGGGAGAGCCGCATGCATGATACTACTCTCCCGTGGATTTTGTTCTCTTGTTTATCTCGTGTGACAAATCACTCTAAATCTCATAGGCTTTAAACAGCCATCTAGTGTAACCTGTGATTCCGCAAGGGAGCCTAGCCAGGAGAGCCTCCTGCTCCAAGAGCATCTTGCTACAAGTCTGGAGGCTTCAGTCAGACAGACACCTGCACCTTAGCAGCTATGGACGGAAGGCTGAGAGCTGCCAGGCTGCAGGCCAGCTTTTCCAGCCAGGCAGTCTTGGGATTTACGGGAACTAAAAGGTAGGGTTCCAGAGAGGAACAGGAGGTGGAAGTTGTGTCTCTCGAGGCCTGAGCGCTGACATCTGCACATCCCACTTCTTCTGCATTTTACTGGTCACCTGTCTGTCATCTGTCTGTCTAGTAAAGAATATACGGCCAGAGAGGTTAACACACTCCTGGACACTAAGGAATGCACAGTCTGAAGGAGAAGCCAGTATCCGATAGAGTTTTGTACACAAGCTGTCCATACTTCTACCCCAAATCAGCATACTTGTAAAATGCCGAAGACATTTTAAGAAAATTATTTAAATCTTAAAAAGATTAGAATCTACTGTCTGATGATCTGTAGTCATTCATAATTCATATCTGTCTCTCTGACAGCATGAAAATGAATTATGATATGGAACTGTGATGTCACAGGGAAAAGTAAATGTCAGGGTGACTTTGTGGGAGAGCTACGAAGTTGTAGCTGGGGGCTTAGTGACTGTGGGCTAAATCCCAAGGGACCCCAGGTGAGCCAATGTGCTGTTACCACACTTAGAAAACCTGTCAATCACACAGGAGAGAAAGCTTACCTCTGCAACAGAGCATCAGGATTGTAGTGGAAAGGTGGGACACTCAAGTGAAAAAAAGTGTTTCTTCTAGCTCAGAAGCCTTCCAGCTAAGACCACTGCCTTGCCACAAAGCCTAGCCATGAGCCACGAAGCCACTTAGTGTCATAGACAGATAGGTCACAACAGTTTACAGGCTAAGATTTCTAGTGAGAGCCTGAGAAGATAATGCTCCTATTGTAACAGACAACTTGATTCTTGAAGCAGAAGCACAGTGAAGGCTTTGACTGTGGGGAAGTTGGTTAGAGATACTTTGGAGGGTGTTTTCCCCCAGGGATGTGTCGCTCAGATCACTGACCTCCAGGTCATTCCTAGAATTCCATGTTCTCATGCATCTACGGGCTCTGCCCTGTTGCTCTCTTTATCAGGGATACCTGAGTCGTGCTAGGAAATAAATAAATAAGGTAGTTGGGACCTGAGAAGTTGGGACCCTAGGAGCCTAACAGTTGGAAAGTGCATGTCCCCAACAGTGACGCTAGTGATGATGCTGTAGTGGAGTGGAGGGACTGATCTGTGAGGATGAATATTGGGGGGTTGGGGGGGAGAAGCATCATGGATGATGAGTAAGCTTTGACTAAACAGAGATGTCAAAAAACCAGATTCCAGGCTTCTGACAGGGCATGTAAGCAGGGGATGTGGGGACAGTCCCTGGTCTAAGTATCTGCTCTGTGGTCATTATTGGATGATAATGAGCCTGCTACGGGAGCTGGGCACAACCAGGAGACCTCAAGAGGCCTGGCCCAGTGCCCGTGTCTATGGGCACTTGGGGGATGGTGGGCCATGAGCTTGGCAGCATTTGATGGCCAACTTAGGACAAGTCTAGACAGTCTCTCATTAACGTCTTGGAAGCCAGTTTTTCTCATTCTAGCAACAGAAATGTCTTTGTTTGTTTCAAAAAACTCTTAATAGATTCCTTTCCAAAAGCAGAAACGACACTTCATAGGAAAAACAAGAACAAAAACAGCCATGATAGCATCTACATAGTAATGCACATTATATGTAACATCTAGTGCCGAGTGGCTTCTGGTACCATCTCCTTGTAATCTTTTGTTCTTAATGTATGTCTTGGGTTAGGTGTTATCTGATCCACGCACTGTACAGATGATCCTTCGATAACATTAGATTTGTTGGAATGGGCAGCTAGGAACCAAAGGCTAACACCGTGGTAAACTTTCTTCAGTTATGTTGTTGAAAGGCTTGGTTTGCCCTAGGACCATGAGGTCATCTGGGAAAGGAAGAATAGTCTGTATAAATCAGTCTCCCATAAGTGGAATACAATGCCATCTCCTTACCTTCCACATTCTCCCCAGTACCCCCCATTCGACCTACCTCTTACTGCCTTCTTTAATTCAACTTCCTCAGTGGTGTTCTGTCTACACTTCCCACCACCCCTCATCAGGTGATTCCCCCACCCCACCCCGTCATCTCTTCTTGCATCATAATTCTCCTTCCCTTTTAATTATTTTTGGAACAGGGTCTTTTTACACCGTACAAGCTGGTCTCAAACTCAAGACTGAAAATGATCCTCCTGTTCCAGCCTATGCAGTAGCTGGAACTGCATGCACACCACTGGACTTGACTTGCTATTTAGAAGCTAAAATAACAAGAGATAAGTCTAAAACACTCTTTATGGTGCTCAGTATACAACGACTAATAGCACCAGGCAGTATTTATTTCTTATCACTGAGTGTTCTATGCACGCTATTTGCTTAAATTCTTACAACTATCTTTTTTTCTTTTTTTCTCTCTTGGTTTTTTGAGACAGGGTCTCTCTGTATAGCTGTGGCTGTCCTGGAACTCACTTTGTAGACCAGGCTGACCTTGAACTCAGAAATCCGCCTGCCTCTGCCTCCCGAGTGCTGGGATTAAAGGCATGTGCCACCACGCCCGACCACAAATATCCTTTATTAATGTTTTTTGTTTGTTTTAAGACAGGGTCTCTCTATGTAGCTCCCGGCTATCCTGAAACTCACTATGTACACCAGAATGGCTTTGAACTCACAGAGTTCTCTCTGCCTCTTCCTCCCAAGAGCTGGGATTAAAGGCCTGTGCAACCACACCTGGCTTTATCCTATATTGAATATTTACTGTGTATCTTACTGTTTTATTTCTGTAAAGAGACACCATGGCCGAAGCAACTTATCAAAGAAAACATTTAACTGGGGGCTTGCTTCCAGTTCCAGAGGGCTAGTTCACAACCATCATGGCAGGAAGTATGGTGGAAAGTATAGTAGCAGACAGGCAGGAAGGCAGGCTTGGCATGGCACTGGCAGTAGCTGAGACCTTACATTTTATCTGAAAAATGGAAGCATAGATGAAGAGACTAGGTCTGGTGTGGACTTTTTTAACCTCATGACACACCTCCTCCAAACGGCCACCTCTCCTAATCCTTCCAAAATGGTCCATCAAATGGGGCCAAGCATTCAAATATATTAGCCTATGGGGGGTATTCTCATTCAGTTACCACAGTGTGTGTATAATATTAAGTAGAATTCACTTCATGTGTTAGTGCATTTATTTGTACACATTTTGTGTGTGTGTGTGTGTGTGTGTGTGTGTGTGTGTGTGTGTGTGTGTGTTGTTTTCGAGACAGGGTTTCTCTGTGTAGCCCTGGCTGTCCTGGAACTCACTTTGTAGACCAGGCTGGCCTCAAACTCAGAAATCCGCCAGCCTCTGTCTCCCAAGTGCTGGGGTTAAAGGCGTGCGCCACCACGCCTGGCATTTGTACACATATTTACAAGGTGTGTGCTAAAACTATATCTTAAGGATGAAGAGATTAGGAAGTCATGTAGTTTAAGAGCTTTGTGAAGATCATACAGCTAGGAGCTAGAACACAGATTAGGATTAGCTCTGACTCAGTGTAGAGCCCCAAACTGCTGCCTAGAATAGTAAGGATGGGGTATGAGGACTCCTTAGCCCACTGTAGAAGCACTGTCCACACACTAATATTCTTTGCTAAGACTCTATTGCTTCAGCATCTTGTCTCTTAGTTTCTAATGTCTTAGTCACCCTTAGCTAACCTTAATCTCTGAACAGTCTTCAGATGGGATCAGACAGACCAGGCTGTCAGTCTGCTTGTGTGAATGCTATTACAGTGAGACCTGTCCACTGTGTCTTCTGCACACACATGTTGAGCTCTGTTCTCTCGGTGTGATACCAGTTAGGGTGTTCACTTCCATCATGGGTGGGGGACATTAGTTAGGAATGCATTCCATGGCGAGTGATGGAGCTTGAACAGGCGTTCTAATTCTTCCATAGCAACAGTCAGACATACATTGCTTTTGAGATTCGTTTCATGGATCGGTGATGCCAGAGCTGGGATTTCTGTGCTTTGGTTGGTCCTTGCCACTGATTACAAGGTTCTGAGCCAGTCAAGGAACAATGAAGCGCCAGGCCTACTCTGCCCTTTAACAGAAAATCAAGTGCTTTCCCAGAACACTTCCATTCTTCCTCGTTGTTATAGCTGGGTCACTTGTCGTCAATGACTGCAAAGGAGACAAAATGCCTGGATCATAATCGGCTGTGATTAGCTTATTTTGAGGGTTCACTCCTGGGCATATTGACTGCCCAGGACAAGGAAGAAACAGAGCCAGGACATTGGAGGGATGGATATGCAACATTATGTCATGGTCAAGCCTGAATCACTCATCTGTATCCTAGACCCAAAGTCTCATTTGCTTAGGAGTTAAATTAGTCTACAGGCTGCATCATGTGCATGCCTCCACGGCTGTCATCTCTACCTTCAGACAGCTGAGATTTCCAGTCCAGATTCCCACTAGAACTGAAGTCAACCCGTGAGTAGAACCATGAATGCACCTAGCTTCTGCCAGCCTCATTCTTTGAACAGCATTCCAGTTATAGATTGCAACAATCTAAACAGATGTCCTCTACTTAGCATTCACTCATAACCCCTGAGGACGGACACTGCCTGTTGCTCAGATGCCCTCTGCATTCCCCTCAGTGTTCTGCTTTAGACTCCTTGGCTTTGGAGTGGGAGCTTAGACTGAGTTAGAGTCCGAGCTAATTTCAGCACAAGTCTTCTTTCTAGCTGAGGACTCCCAGCAGGCGTTGAAGCTCAAGCAACACTGGTTATGAATTTATGTTGAATGTCTTTGAATATTTAAAGCCCCAAGATAATCAGCTGCTGTCACTAATAGCAGTGGCCATCTGTCAGAAATGCTATTGAGGAAATAACCTCATTCTCTGAAGGTTTGTACAAGTGAACTTCAATGTATTAGAGAAAATATGGGCGGAAATAAAAGAAGTTTCCTTTTTTTTTCAAGTTCTATTTTTAGATAAGAAACTTTCACACATTTCAGATATTGAATAATGAAACGCCACAACAGATAGTGAAGAAAAAAAAGAAACAGTGCAAACCTGATCAGAGGTTGATTCCCATGCTCTATGATGTTGATATCTTGATGACTAAAATTCCATAGAAGAGGAAGCTGGGTGTCAAGCACACACCTATAACCCTAGGATTTGGTAGATGGGGACAGGAGCTTCCATGTTCAAAGTTGGAGGCCAGTCTAAGCTTCTTGAAACCCTATCTCCAGACCAAAAATAACACACACACACACACACACACACTCCACCACCACTTGAAACAAAAGAAGTAAATGGAGAAATGCAATCAGAAAGAAACAGGCAGTATGGTAGTGTCCTGCACAAGTCTTGGTGCCCACAGCCCAAGGGACAGTCTGTCTGAAAGACTGAGAGTACTTTCTTTCACCCAATAGATGAGAATTAATTTTCTTCCCTTTGCTATATGTTAGTTAACCAATTTTATTATGACATTGCATACATCTTATTATATTCAACCCCATTACTCCCTTTTCTCTCCCTTCCTCTTCTGGATGGCTCCCTTTTTCTTCCCAAATAGACCCCCCTTCAAGTCTTTTGTTTTTCGGCCTACAGTACCCAGTATGGCCAGGTGGTCTCCCATCCAAGTACTAACCAGGCCTGACCCTGCTTAGCTTCCAAGATCAGGTGTGTTCAGAGTGGTATGAATGTAGACTCTTTTCTTTATTACATATGTTTATATGTGCTGATCTGATGTTATGTGTGCATGATTTGTATTTACAGATGCCCACACATGAATATATGTGCCTAAGGAGGCTAGAAGATAACCATAGGCTTCATTCCTCAAGTGCTAGCCACATTTAAAAATATTAACATTATTAACATTTTATTGTCTGTATGATATAGGAAAGGAACACACGGCACTGTGCATATATGGAGGCCAAGGGAAATTTTCGTGGAGTCAATTCTGTCCTTTTTATCTTTACATAGCATCTTTCTAGCCCCCCCGCCTTTTTATTTTGAAACAGGATCTCTTATATTGGCCTGGAACTTGTCAATAGTCTATACCACCTGGACAGAAAGATCCAGGAATCCACAAGTCTCTGCTTCTCCCAAGTTTGGATTACAAGCAAAATGTCATGACCCTTAGCATCTTAAACATGAGCTTTAATAGGTCTTCGTGCCTGCAAGGTGAGCACTTAAGCTACTGAGCTGTCTCCCAGTCCCTTACATCTTTTTTAAAAAACTAAATTTCTCATGATAGAAAATAGGTTGCACTTGCCTTTCTAAGTCTAACTTATCTTGTTCAACATGGTGATCTTCAGTCCCATCCATTTTCCTACCAATGACATAAAGAAAATAAGAATCCTGCCATCCGGGCTGGAGAGATGGCTCAGCGGTTAAGAGCACTGACTGTTCTTCCAGAGGTCCTGAGTTCAATTCCCAGCAACCACATGGTGGCTCACAACCATCTGTAATGGTATCTTCTGCCCTCCTCTGATGTGTCTGAAGACAGCTACAATGTGCTCACATAAATAAATAAATCTTAAAAAAAAAAAAAAAGAATCCTGCCACCCAGCGTTATTTCTCTATAGCTCAGCGCTATGAAACACGATTGATCACAACAGTCAGTTCTCCTAGGGTCCTGATGTTTGCACATTAATGGAATTTTGCAAATTTTTAATGTTTTCTCTTTACTTTCCTTAGTTGGCTTGTTGAATATGTGTCCTATTGAAAATCATTTAAATCTACACACACACACACACACACACACACACACACACAAGAATGTTTTTGGAAAGAGCAACAGACCAGAAAAGATAAAGTTAACCAGCTGACAGGCTGTAAAGTTTGTGGGATCTAGTTTTTTATATTGGGATAGCTAGGGGATAGCCAGGTGGCTAGCAGGAGCCTGTTCTGCTGTCTTAGTTGGGCATTTAGCGTAGTGTTACTGGGTTTGATCGCCAATTATACTGAGGGTGAGCTTGCTGCTCAGAGCCTTCCCTGAAGATTTTAAGCCTGAACTTTTGAGGGCAATTTCATGTGCTATGGCAAGAGGGTTTGCATAAGTCAGGGATGGTGCTCGGGTTTAGAAACCAACCTGTTTTCTTATTGTCCTGAGGGCTCTCGTCCTCTTTTGGCAGAGCCATGATCTTTCTGCAGGGGAAATTCAAGAAACTGAAGGAATGGTTAATTGAGACCTTCCAGCAGTAAGCGCTTGCCAGCCGAGCCAATGCAGATTGATTTGTGGTGACTCTGGGCACTCTGTGGCAAGGAGTTTTTGAGATCTCATTAGCAATGTCTGCTAGGAACAAGGTGGTTCCACAGTGACATGCCATCCATATGATAGATCTCTACTGCTTCCAAGGGTTTCTTCAACCACTGATTATTGTACTCTAACAATGCTGATTGGGACCTGGGAATCTGCATTCCTCACAGGTTTTTAGTGGGAGCCAAGCTGCTGATCAGAACCACGGCTGTGTGTTATAGCAGGAATCATCTTTAAAGGGCAAAAGTTTATAATTGTTTCCAACTGTTCCAAGCCCTCACCCCCCCAAAAAAAACCCCTCTTGATACCACACTTAAAGGGGATGTTCTGATTTTAATTAACGAACATCTCTACTGAGTCACTGACAAGAATTTCCTGCCCTTTGTACCCAGTCGAAAAGGACAAGCTGGATGAGAGACGGAAGAAGGAATGTTTGAAATGTAAGGGTATATTAGCTGAAAGAAGCTGCTTGGAATTTAATCTAATGTAGGTTGTTCTTCCGAGCTAACTAGATAATTAGAAGCTGTGTGTTGAGTCTTTGCCTGGTTTGTGGATCATGTAATTAGAATAGAACAAGACATCTGTTCTCTTATTTCCTGGGCATTGGAACGGCATCCTGTTCATCTAGCAGTTATTAGTCGCAGTTAACAACTTAGTATGTATCAGGCAGGCGGCATGTTACAGATCACATTTAATACATTATCGTACTTAATATTCACATCAATCCCTCTTCCTGATGAGAAAACAGACTCTTAGAGAGATGAAAGTATAACTCCTCCAAGGTAATAGGAGAATATCGTCCCTAAGACTTAATCCAGGCAACCGATTCCTGGAGCCTAACTCTGAGCTCCTTATGGCTGGAAACAGCTAAACCAAGCAAGCATTGACTACAGAAGAGACTGAAGGGACTCAGCCTTAGGTCACCTGAGCCAGCCAGACAGGGGTTGTTCAAAGGTGATTCTTTTCTGCTTTGATTCCAGAAATGCTATTTTCAGGAGGCATTGGTCCTCTTGGATCCCCACTGCCCTCATCCAGCAAGGCCACCCAAATGACACTTATGGGATGTATTTCCAAAAAAGCTCTGCTCTGCGTCATGCCGCTGTCAATCATGACTCCTCTTAAACATGCAAGGGATTGGTTATTTAAAGGAACCCATTGGCAAATGCTCCTTTTAGAAAAGGAAAAATAAAAAAACCTTCTTGTAATTAAAATAATCACCCCATGTTCTGTTTTACAAGTCTGATTATATTTTAACACTAGATTTTTTTTTTTCCTTGACAGGTGGGAGGTGTTTGGTTTGAGTGGGAAGAGTATAGCCCAGGGAGAAATTAAGAGGCAAAGGCACTTGCCCATTTGCTTCTTATCCTTCTCCTTAAACCTAAGGGCCAGGACAGGGATTTGGACCAGGAATAGTCACGGACACGCTCAACACAGACTTCTCTACGAGGTGGAGAGTCGTCCTGCCTACTCACCAGAACTTTCCCACAGGGCTCACCATAGTTCCCTGGTGAGCACAAAAAACCCAGGCCCCCAGCATCTATAAGGCCAGCACCATGCTTCCAGGGGGTGTGGTAAAGGTGGAGGAAATGGGGAAGGACTAATCAGAGGCCCTCATAGAGCAGACCAAAGAAATCTTTTGTAATCTTTGCATAGATTCATCATGGGTGAGTTATCAGAAGGTCACATGGCACTTTCTCACAGAGAGAATCTTAGCCTTCATCTTGGGAACCTAATGGGATTCTCCTCACGAATGTGTGTTTGCCTGGATTTGTCTCTGTGTACTTAACTAATTTACAGAGCCATTTTGTATTGCGACAACTCCGGGACTGTGAATGGGAAAGGCGAGGGAAGAAATAGCTCAGATGAAAGCATGTGTTTTTGGAACAATCGCTCTGCGGCCCCAGCTTCTTTATGAATCTGCACCTATTGTTATTTAAATTAGATTTTAAAAGCTGGAAATTTCCCCCTCAGTGCCTGGGTTGTATATGGGTTAACGCTTCTTGAGCATTCCCACTGAAGTATTTCTAACAGCAGAAGGGTTGACCCACACTTTGCCCCAGGCCCCACACTCTCCTGATGTTTGGGGTCATACAAACAAACAACAAACCTCTTCCAAGGTTCATTCTGGAGTCTTCTAATTCAGCTTTAAAACTCCACATTGGGCCCACATTGGATCAGAGGCTATAAATGACCTTAGCACTGGGTTGGAGGATTGTCACCTCTTCCACGGCCTGAGCTCTCACTACTGTGTTATCTACCTTGGGCTCTGGAATCCCAAATGAAGTCAAATCCCTCAGCGTCTTAGGTCTCTGTGTGCACATTCATGGGGGAGCAGACAAGAGCACACACATGTGCATGTATGTGTGGTGGCCAGAAGACAACATTAAATGTCGTCCTTGGGACCTGTGCACCTTGCCTTCTGAGGCAGAGCCACTCACTGGCCTGGTGCTTATTGAGTAACCCGCTGGCGGGCCAACAATCTCAGGGCCATAGGTCTTCACATTTTACTTATGGCAGTGTGTGTAAGTAACTAGACTGTGTTCTAAATGTCAGCTGTCTGACACTCTCTCAAATATGAAGGGATGTGCCAAAGTCAGGTAATGGGTTATGATAAGGGCAAGTGACACAGCAGAGAGGATAGGTGTGTGTGTGATCTTAACCTGATACAGGCTGATAAAATATGGACTTCTTGAATGAAGAATAAAGAAACAGAATACAACTGCATGCAATTACTATATTCTGATGCTGTAAATGTGGATGTGGGGCAATCGGGAGAGCATGTGAAGAATCAGCCAGTCTATCAGGGTCCATCCTGTGGTAACATGGGTACTCTTAGTAGGACCCTGTTGTGCATCCTAGCAATTGTAGGACACAGGGAAATGTGCCTCTGACCTCTACCTTCCAGTGCCATAATTGATTGACAGCCTCAACCTGCATCTTCTAAATCTACCTCCCACTCTAGATTCGGCTCCCACTGTTGCCATCAGCACAGTGGGGGTACTTCACTGCAGAGCTTTTCCTGTTGGCTTTAGGACGTGTACAACAGACAGCCTTGGCTGGAGGAGTCTACCTTTGTCTAGACAAAAGCAGCCTAAGAGCTGAGCCAGAGTCTGAAGCTCTGCCTATCCAAGCCCCTTTCCGTTCCCTTTGTGAGGTCTGCCTTGTATCCCTGTGACTCTGTGCTCCATCCCTTTACATGCCCCAGAGGTTTCCCACTCAAAATCTACTGCGTGTTTAACCCTGTCTTGATGCTTGCTTCTCTGAAGTTCTGAGCTAATATTAAAATGACCAGACAGTTATGAGATAGTCTAATTCCTAAAATTCTAATTGTGGAAGAAAGAACCTCTGATACAGTAGAAAGTCAGCTAACTAGAAGCTAAACCCCATACTATGACCAGAAGTAGCACTGGACGTACAGTGTTCGTGTTTGCTCTCTGCCACCGTGATAACACCACAATCAAAAGCAACTTAGAAAGTGTAATGGTTTGAGAGATAAATGTCCTATAGTCTCAGATATATGAACACTTGACCTTTGGTTGGTGGCACTGTTTAGGGAGGCTTCAGAGGTGTGGCCTTGCTAAAGGAAGTATTGAGGAAGTAGCAGTAGGTTTTTTTTGTTTGTTGGTTGGTTGGTTGGTTTGGTTTTTCAAGACGAGGTTTCTCTTGAGAGCTTAAACCATCACCTCTTCCCAGTTTGTTCTCTGCTTCATGGTTGCTATTTGTGCTGGTTTGAATATGCTTGGCCCATAGGGAGTAGATATAGTCTTGTTGGAGTAGGTGTGGCCTTGATGGAGGAAGTTTGTCACTGTGGGGGGTGGACTTTGAGACCTTCCCCCTGCCTAAGGAGCCTTCTGTTTACCTTTGGAAAAAGTTGTAGAATTCTCAGCTTTTTCAGCACCATGCCTGCTTGGATGCTGCCATGCTTCCTGCCTTGATAATGGACTGACTCTCTGAACCTATAAGCCAGCCCCAATTAAATGTTGTCCTTTATAAGAGTTGTCTTGGTCGTGGTGTCTCTTCTTAGCAATGGGAACCCTAACTAAGACACTATTCAAGGCATGAGCTCTCAGCTTGCTGCTCCAGTCACCATGCTTGCCACTTGGTCAGTGATGGTGATGGACCCTTATCCCTCAAGGACCATAACCTCAAATAAACCCTTTGGCTATAAGTTGCCTTGGTCATGGTGTATTTTTTTTTTATCATAGTAATAGAAAAGTAGCTGTTACAGAAAAGAAAAGGGTTTATTTGGCTTACACAAGCCATTAGTGTGAGAAATCCGAACTGAAGCAGAATCCATGGAAGAATGTTGCTTACTGGCTTGCTCCCTCTGATTTGCTCAGCCTACTTTCTTATACAACCCCAAACCACCTGTTCAGGGATAGTAGCACCCACGATGACTGGGCCCTCTCTCATCAATTAACAATCAAGAGAATTCTCTACAGACTTGGTCACAGGCCAATCTGATCAGGGCAATTCCCTCAACAGAGGGTCCTATCTTGGTTGCTTTATGATAACAATAAAAACTATCAAGCAGAGTTAGTTTCTTTAAATACAACCAACTTCAAGGCTGGTCACCAGTAACTCTTTCTAAAGTCATACATACACTTTTATAGCATCACCTCCTCCTCTGATTCATGTAAGCCATAGAGTATCGTGCAATTGACAGATTTCCAAGACTATCATCAAAAACACTAAGGCTTCTGTCATGCTCTCTTGACTCAGTTGCTCTTGGGAAAGATCAATGCAATGTCATTAGGACATTCAAGTAACCTTGTGGGAAGGTCCATGAGGGCCTGCCAGACAGCCAGCACCAACTGGCTAGGATTAGAGGGCTAATCTTCCAGTCCTGCCAAGCCATCAGATGACTGCTGCCTGGCTGACCACAACCTCACAAGAGACCCTAATCTAAGCCATCGACGGATTTCATGCTGGGATTCTTGACCCATAGAAACTGTTTGAGACAATAGTGTTTTAGAAAACTATTCCTAGCCAGATGGTGGTGATCATGCACAACTCAGGAAGCAGAGACCGGTGGATGTCCCTGAGTTTGAGACCAGTCTGCCCTACAGAGAGTTCCAGGACAGCCAAAGTTATTCAGAGAAACTCTATCTTAAAAAAAGAAAGAAATTACCTTGAAGTAATTTGTTACACAGTACCACACCTCCCACCCACCCACACACTTCAAATTTTATTCATTAAAAGACCCTAAAAGGGAGATCTGGAGAGATGCTCAGCAGATAAGAGAACTGGCTGTTCTTCCAGAGGACTCAGGTTTGATACTCAACACCATACTGTGGCTCACAGGCACCTGTAAGTCCAGGCAATCCAGCACCCTTTTCTGAACTCTGAAGGCTCTGCAAACACATGGTATACAGACAATACACACAGGCAAACACTCATATACACCACATACAATAAAATAAATCTGTTTTTAATGTCTAAAACTAGTGTTTACCTAATCAAAATGAGCCCCACTAGAGTGCCCATCATGATTTGGAGAAGCCAGATCTAAAAGAAGCCATGGTTTCTAGAAGAAATGATTTAGGGAAGGAAACATGCAAAACAAATCTGGAGGCCATTACCATCCTAGATAGCTTCTAGAAAGGTTCAGAAACCAACTTAAAGTGGCGTTAACTCAAGAGGGATGAACCTGGATGTTGAAAATGACGGTACTTACATATCAAATATGTGTAAGTCTTTGAGTCTATAATTAAATTTTAAAAACCATCATCCACTTTCGAAGTTGATGGGGGAAACTAACTCAATTATCTGGCGAACTGATTAAAACTAGGAAACAATCAAACAGTAGATAACTTGTATATGCACAGGGATAGGGAAAGAGTTCTCTATGAAAATGGTTTAGGTGATAAGTAAGAAGCCAATGGCGGGTCTGGCTGTCACTGGCATGTATCCAAGCACTGTCTAGGACCTCTCATCTCCCCAAGAGTGACAAGTAGGTCTAGTTGGTGCACGTCCCCACGAGAGAACGCACAGCTGTGTGTGGTCTTGTCAATGAGGCCAAACTGAAATCCGATTACGTCTCTGGACCCAGTTGCCAATTTGCAGAGGACAGAAGAATCTGTTGAACGGAACTGTGAGCCAAGAATCAGCAACATCTGAACTGGGGGAGCTCGGGCAGCTCCGCACTCCGTAAGGAAAGAGGAGGCTGGGACAGAGGCTGCCAAGGTCAGAGAGATGCAAAGGCGTGCCTGATTTAAAAACTAAGCAAGAACAACCTAAAGTATTTAGAAGACTATATTTGAGAAACCTTTTATTTTAATCTTTTAATATAATTATATTCAAAATATAAAAACACAAGGGATTGATTACTACCAATAGTGGCTCTCAAAGTTTAAGCATGCATGAGAAGTGCCTGTTATATTTCTTAATTTCCTAGGCTCTACACCCCAACACACAGAGTTTCTGCTAAGTAGTCCTTGACAGAGCCCGAGAATTCACATTGCTATCAAATCCAAGGTGACAGTACAGCTTTATTCAGGGACTACCTTTGAGAACCTCTAAGAGTCAAGATAGTAGTTTCTTAGGACAGGAGGGCATTATAATAGGGCCAGGATACATGCCGGGAGCTCTGGAGTGCATGGCCAAATACTACTTCTTGATTTTGATATAGGTTATAAGAAGAAGGTTAGCTGGGCGTGGTGGTGCACACCTTTAATCCCAGCACTCAGGAGGCAGAGGCAGGCGGATGTCTGATTTCTAGTCTACAAAGTAAGTTCCAGGACAGCCAGGGCTATATACAGAGAAACCCTGTCTTGAAAAGCCAAAAAAAAAAAAAAATTCATTAAAATCTACATTTGTTTATGTGTTTTTGTTTGGTACTGCTTTTATTTTAAAATACTAATCAAAAATTAAAATTTAGGCTTGAGAGAAAATTTTAAGGCTCAGTATTTAAGAGTACTTATTGCTGTTGTAGATGATCTGTGTTCAATTTTCAACATCCATATGGTAGCTCACAACTGTATCTCTAGTTCTGAAGGATCCAACACCCTCTTATAACCTCAACAGGTACCAGATAGAATAGATGCATGGTGCACATAAATCCATGCAGTTAAACATAAGACAAAAATATGTACATATTAAAAAATAAAAGTCTGTAGGACTAAACAAATAATTGTTATTAATTATAATTATTTATAGTATTGTAAATTACTATAAATAATATTAAGAGCCAAGAGCTCTATGACTGAGCTACATCCCCAGGATCAGAGTTTCTGTTTTAGAGTTGAGGGACGTCTTCATGTTCTCAAACCAGGAAGTAGGTATGAGTGTTGTTGGGGGTATCTAGCAGAGAAAATTGTTTGGACACGCTTTAAGCCAATAGAAGGTCTCTATTGACCAGCCAATGACTCCAATGGGTGTTCAGAATCTCAGTGTAGCACCAAGTCTTTCTCAGGGTGAGCTTTTAAGCACAAAAACCATGTTCTGAGTCAACATACTTTAATTAACAAGAGCAGGTAGCCAGAGGCAGAACAGCAGAAGCCAAAAAGCAAGGTCACTTAGAGGCTTTCCCAGAGCTATGCACTTTGTTGGTGTTGGCCTCTGTTTTGTAGGAGGTATGTTGAGTACTGCGGCCCAAATGGAACTTCTGTCATGGAGTCAGTTATGTTAAAGTCTTGGGGAGCTGCTAAGTCTGGGGCCCTGTTACAATGAGGAGTATGTGTCCATGCTTTTTACACACTCCGGGTCCTAGCTCTGCTACAGAAGTCAGATAAGTCACCGAGAAGTGAGACAATCTCACCTGGAGAGAGTCCTCTCTGACCGTTAACATTCTCTACTCTGTTCTCAATGACAATATCTCTAAACCACCTGTACCGTAAAGCCACATGCGCTGTCCAGTGTGCAAGGGCTTATAAAGAGAAAACGGAACAAAGCACCCCCACCCCGAGGCAGTGTTGGTTTATTGAAGAAAATGAGGGTTTTTGTTTTTTTTTTAAGGTTACAAAAAAGTGACGTAAATTTAAGCCTGAGCATATGAGCATATTGTGCTGGCTGGTGTGTGTGTGTGTGTGTGTGTGTGTGTGTGTGTGTGAGAGAGAGAGAGAGAGAGAGAGAGAGAGAGAGAGAGAGAGAGAGAGCACAGCATTACCTGAGGCTATCCCAGCTCTTCCTTCAGTGCCAGCAGAAGGATCTCTATGTCTGACTTTCCTTTTCATTTCTGTTCTTTGCACTTGGTGCTAATGAAGCCCATATAGTTACCATAAAATTATATAGGTTCTCTCGACTCTGGGGCATGACTAGAATTGTTGGTTAAACTCAGAGAAAAAGGGACAGAAGCCTTTTACTTCTCCAATAAACACATATCAAGGGACTTCAGTGGTTCCTGATATTTCTGTCGGCGCATGCCTTTAACAATCTGGTGAAGGATATACATTCGAATTCCTCCCACCCACTAAAAGTCCAAATGCACTCCTGAGACTTCATGATGCTGCCAGGATGCTTAGCCCCACATGTGCACTTCCCACTGAGAGCAAGAATTCTGTGGGGGACTAGACAGCCTCGTTATAACTTCCATGATAGGTGTTAGAATGGTGTAAATAATCCTTTTCCAAGAGCTTTGCATGCTAGTGAAGATCAAGTTATAACAAAATGTTTTTTTATTGATTGATTTTATTGTTTTATGTTTACATTTTGCCTGTGTGTGGGTATATGCCCCATGTGCATGCAGTGCCTTTGGAGTCCAGAAGAGAAGATCACATTCCCTGGGAGTGGAATTTCAGACACTTGTGAACTGCCATATGGGTTTTGAAACTTGAACCCTGGCCCTCTACAAGAGTATCAAGTGCTTTTAGCCACTGAGCCAACTTGCTAGCCATCCCCAGATTTAATTTTTTTTTTCCCCTTGGTTTTTTCGAGACAGGGTTTCTCTGTATAGCCCTGGCTGTCCTGGCACTCACTTTGTAGACCAGGCTGGCCTCAAACTCAGAAATCCGCCTGTCTCTGCCTCCCGAGTGCTGGGATTAAAGGCGTGTGCCACTACGCCTGGCTCCAGATTTAATTTTTGAAGAGTGGGTCTCATTATATAGCCCTGACTGAGTTAGAACACACTATGTAGATCAGGATGGTCTTGAACTCACAGAGATCCTCCTGCCTCTCCCTCCTGTGTGTTAGGATTACAGGTGTCCACCACTGCACCCCACAAATTTTGGGAGACTGGAGAGATGAATCAATGGTTAGGAATACTTACTGTTCTTTCACAGGGTTAGAATTCGGTTCCTAGCACCTATGTAACTTGTGTGTTCTGTGGGCACTGCACACACATGTACATAAACATGTGCACACATGTTAGTAAAAATGAAAATTTAAAACTGAATTATTTTAAAGAAAAGTATCTTTTTGCCTGGTGAGAAGGCTTAGCCGGTCAAGACTCTTGGTGGAGTAGTCCTACCTACCTGAATTCAACAACATACATAAAAATGGAACCCTACATAAAAATGGAAGGAGAGAACCAATCTTACAAAGTTTCCTGTTGGGAAAATCTCAAGTGCACTGTATGTGAAGTATCGCCTGTCTCGGTATTCTGTAAAAACATCTTCTCCATCACCCTCTGATTGGCTTAAGGAAGAGCTGAACGGCCTATAGCAAGGCAGGAGAGGAAGGCGAGACAAGCAGGCAGAGAGAGGAACTCTGGGAAAAGGCCTTCACCAGCCTTTTTCTCTGGAAAAGAGGATTCACCAGCCAGACACCGAGGAAGGAACAGGTGCTGGTACTGAGGAGTGGTAACAAACGGCACGTGAGACCAAGGAAATGGTAAGGTTTACTTAGATGAGCTAGCTGAGGATCTGCCAAGCTACAGGCAACCTTTCACAGTAGTTAAAAAGGTCTCCTTGTGGTTATTGGAGTGGCTGGTGGGCTGAGGCAATCCAGAGGTATTTCCCTCTGCCTTCCATACATATGTGGTGGCATGTGTGTTCCATTCCACATCCCTTACACAATGATAATTAAAGTTTAGAAATTTAAAGAATTTTAAAATTGAATTATGTATATATAAATGCCCTCTGTATTCATATGCCTACATAGCTTTTGCAAGTAAAATGTCTTCAAGCCTTTCACAACCCATGTTTTTTCCCAGGGGAACAAGAGAGACTCTGAACTTGCCAAATATGACTCAGGAAGTCTTGCACACAGGGATGAGGAACGAAAGGCATTTTCAACCATCCACCTTGAGATAGATAACGTCTGAGTTTGCTCGGCAGGGCAGTTGGAAGAGATTCAGTGATTCAGCCCAGTGTGGAGCCTGGGTTTGAAGAAACCTGCTGTGTGGGACATTGCAGAACTCTGACTTCGTGCCTTAGTCACTTCCTCTTGGGGTCCGCAGAGCCTCAACCTAACTTGACGCAGCTGCCTATCCTGTGTTTAAATCTATTACCTTCTTATTCTTCTCACAACAGCTGCTGCTTCCTGTGGGTAGACCAAGTTAAAAGAGTCCAAGCTTGCAAACTTGGTCTTGTTGTCTTTGAGGGAGATTTGTCTTGTTGGCTTAACAGCCCGTGAGGCTCAGGATGAAACACTGCCCAGAGAAAATGATCTACTTCTCTCCTTACCGACAGTGCAGGGCTCAGCTCATACATGGATGCTATTAAGAGTGTGTTGTAAGGCTAGAGAGATGGCTCAGCACTGAAGAGCACTTGTAGCTCTTGCAGAGGACCCATGTTTGGTTCCTAGCACCCACATGACAGCTTACAACTATCTGTAACTTCAGTGCCAGTGTATCTGATACCTCTTCTGGCCTTCCAAGGTACTTCCTGCATGGATGCACAGATGTCACTGCAGGCAAAAAAAATTCTCATAAAATAAAAACAAGTCCAAAAAAAAAAAAAAAAAAAAAAAAAAAAAAAAAAAAAAAAAAAAAAAAAAAAAAAAAAAAAAAAAAAAAAAAAAAAAAAAAAAAAAAAAAAAAAAAAAAAAAAAAAAAAAAAAAAAAAAAAAACAAACAGTCAGGCATGGTGATACACGCCTCTAATCCCAGCATAGCCAGGGTATACAGAGAAACCCTATCTCGAAAAAAAAACAAAAAACAAAAAAAGTAAATAAATAAATAAATAAATAAAAACAAGTAAGTCTTTTTAAAAAGAAAACAAAAAGGAGGGTATTTTGTGAAATTCAATTAGTGCTTTATGATATGTGAAGTCATAAGGTCATAGGATTATAATGATCAGAACATGCTAGATCTGTATGTTTAGTGTACACCACTGAATGATAGTTAAAAGGAAGATATAAAACTTACTGATTTTTGGATCCTCAATGCCTAACACATGATCTGAAGTACAGTAATTGCTCAATAAATCATAGAATGACTGGGTATGCAACTGTGGTCAATCTGCATTATGCTTCTTGGTATAGAAGAGAACATTTTTCAGAAGGAAAAAACTTAAAACCAAATTGTTTAGGACCTTTTATTAGATGTAGGCAGTAACCAAGAGCACAGAGAGTGAATTGTCTAAATCTAAAAGGAGCTATGACTGAACTGTAATAAGTATCATTCCAGTCAATTGCACTGAGTAACAGAAACCATTGTCAAATGCTCCACAGATGTACTCTCATCTCCTTAATCGGTTCCCAGAAACCTTGTGTCGTTAGGCTTGAGTTACAGAGTTATAAGACTTATTGTTATAGGAGTGAAGAATGAGTATTGCCTAGAACTGAGAATATTGATCACAGCCAAATTCCTTGATGCCAACAAAATGTTACAGAAAGAAAAGACTTCTCAGGTTCTAATAGCTTCCCTTTAGTCATCAAGGCAAGATCTGTAGGAGTCAGACCATAGAGATTCTCTCCAGCATAGAATGTTTTCTTTCCTAGGCCTGGTCATGCCATGAAGTTGTCTTCTCCAGAATGATCATGTCAGCAGAATGTGCTATAGGCAAAAATAAAAACAAAAACCAATACAAAAGTCCCAACCTGGTTTTCTCTGGCTCTCCTCCACATCTAATGAGCTGGTGGGGCTCAGGTAGACAGGTGGTCCAGTGGGAGGCAGTGACTCTCATCCCTCCTGGCTAGTGTGGGCCCTCAGGGACCCAGAGGTGCCTGACTATCTAAGGGCAGAAAGGCAGAGGTGCTGATGCCGGAATGTGTGGGACATCAAGTCCAGTAGTGGACATCTCAGAAGAAACAGCCTGGAGCATCTAGTCACAGGGGAGAGCTGTGGTGACAGCAGGGTGGTGAAGAGGTAGGTGTCTGAGGACTTGTCTTTTCTTCCCCACTGAAGCCACCATGGGGTCATAGAATCCATTTCACTATATGTGCACAAACTTTGCCGTACGTAGGAGCAGGGAGAAGGAGAGGGCATAGAGTCAAGATTTGCTGGAATAAACCTCTCAAGTTATTTCATTGTATTAACTTTATTAGATTCAAATTATACCCATAGACAACCTTCATCATGTTCCACCCATCACAATAACCACATGGCTAAAAACGCTGAATGACTAGCAGACCCTATTTCTAAATAAATAATTTGAAAAAGACTCTGCTTTTTCTTTGTATCAATTGGCATAGTGTGCTGTCTGGTTACGCAGATATACATGTAATAAAGGTCTATAGGATAAACAGAAACAGTTGTGTCAATGTGTGGATTTGAACTGGATACTGGATTTGAATGATATGAGATTTAGTTGCACAGAAGAGAAACTCTTTTGTAGGCTGAGAACATAGGGAATTGGGCACAAGAAGACTGAAAAGCGTTGCTCAGGCTTTTAGAATTGACTTGGAACTGGTGTATTGGGCAACGTCTACTCTTGAATGGTCAGAAACCTGAGAAGTGGGAGCTACCATCCCACATCCATGCTCCAGGATAATACTGCCCAAGACAGGCTGAACATACCCCTGCAAAGATGCCCACATCGTGTCAGACCAGAAATGGTCTTTACAGATGAGATAGGAGAGTTTCCAGAGACAAGACTATCCTAGACTTTCGAGAATGGACTCTATGGCCAATCATATGTATCCTTAAAAAAGATTGCAAAGGGTGTATAAGTAAAGATGGAAGGAGAAGTTGCAGATATTGTGTCCCCAAAATCAGGGAAAGCTCCCAGAGATGAAAACACAGAAGAGACAGAATGGGTTTTCCAGGGAGCCTTTGGAGTCTAACCCTCCTAAGACCTTGATTTCCTGCCCAGTGATAATGTCTGGACCTTTAAGCTCCAGAACAATAACATACTGTATATTTGCTTTCAGTTTCCTCATACTTCCTAATTTGATAATTAGCAAGTTAGTGTAATGTCCCTGTGTGGTTGTTGGTATTTCAACACACAGTGCCATGCTTATACCATGGTAGTCTCACTAAACTGAAGGAGTCACACATGTGCATCTGGCTCCTGGTGCCTTGGTCCCTTCTGCTAGGATGGTAAGATACAGATTTAACCATACCAGGCCCCAAAGGAAAGTACAATAGAGTCAGGTTAGACGGTCCTTCCTGTTGAGCTAGCACGCTGTTTCCTGCCATTTTCTGGAAACTATTGAACTCATTACTACTCACAAACAAAAACTGAAGACGAGGAAATGCCTGTAACTTTAATTTTTTTCAAACCTTGTTTTTCATGAATGGTTCTTCAACACTTTAACCTCCCTTGTAGCCCACCATTCTCCAGAGGCAGTGGGAAAGAAAGGATACGGGGTGAAGTGGACCTGTTTAGAAGAGTTCTTTGGAGCAATTGCCATCTGTGTTGTCTGGAAATCCACTGTTCAATTCACAGTGGCTAGCAATGGCAGATGGAGTCACGTCATGGGGTCACCAGCAGTCCAGTTCCGTAGAATTGGGATCCGCAGCAGTGGCACTTCCTAGCAGAGACAGCCAGGCCTCAGCCTCCACTTCAGTCAGCAAGAGGGACCAGCAGGAACAGCGGGAAAAACTCTTGGCTGTGCCTCTCTCAGGAAAGCGAAGATCAGCGAAGACTCGAGACCAACAAGTGTTGCTCAGCTAGCTACATAAGCAAGCCTATCTCAGCCCCCATCACTATCAAATCCTTTGTATACATCCCAAACCTCACATGTCCTCCACATGTCTTGCTGAGCCTGTGCCTTGCCTCAGCACGCGTGTCTGTCTCAGCTGACATCACTCTGCCAATCAGCCTGAGGACATAGAAGCGACAAGAAACTGCAGCACATCACCAGAAGTTTTTTTGGTGCGTTTCTCCCTATGGAGTCCCAACGAATACAGCTCAACAACCAATGTAAGGCAGACCAGTATATGTGTGTCGTTAGCAAAGAATCCTCCATCACATGTCCTTTCATGAGCTTGTTTTAGCAGAACATTGTCTCTCCTGTGTCTACTTCAGAGAAACATTCCTTCATGTGTTTGCCCCAGCAAAACACCATCCAAACGACTTTCCAAAGAACGCTTAAGTTTCCACTTCAAATGCCGAACCTCATAATTACATCTCTATCACCCAAGATCCCTCCTAAAAGGGCCAGTGCAGTTCACATGAGTTTTTTTTTTTTTTTCCCTTTAAATTCTATTCATTTTATTTCTTGAGACAGGGTCTTATTAGGTTTGCCTCGAACTTGCTATGTGAACCACAATGGCTCTGAATGTTCAGAAATCTTTGTGCTCTAGATCCTCAATGCCTAGGTTACAGGTGTGAACCACAATGTCAGAAGAGTATTTAAAAAAAACTTAAACAAACAAACAAACAAAAAACCAGCTGGGCAGTGGTGGCACACACCTTTAATCCTAGCACTTGGGAGGCAGAGGCAGGTGGATTTCTGAGTTCTAGGCCAGCCTGGTCTACAGAGTGAGTCCCAGGACAGCCAGGGCTATATAGAAAAACCCTGTCTCGAAAAAAAAAAAACAAACAACAACAACAACAAGAAACAACAGGAAGATACTAGATTGAGATTTTTTTTGGTTAGGTTATTGTAAATGTTATTTATTATTACCGTGTATGTATGTGTGTGACTATAGACATGTGCTTGCTGACATGTGTCCATGTCCCTGTGTGTGTGTGCGCGCGCGTGTGTGTGTGTGTGTGTGTGTGTGTGTGTGTGTGTGTGTGTGTGTGTATGTGTAGGACACAAGATAATTTTCAACCATCAGTTATTTCCTTCCATCGTGGATTCCCAAGATTCAACTAAGGCTATCAGTCCTTGATGCTTTTTGCTTACCCAGCCATCTTTCTGAGTAAAACAATGTTTCAATTTGAGAGGTTTAAATGGTTTTCTAGTAAGTTCATAACCTGCTCCCATCTCTTCTAATACTTCCTATTCTCACCCTGCTGACCTGTCCTGGCTAGTTTTGTGTCAACTTGACACAGGCTAGAGCCATCTGAAAGGAAGGAACCTCATCTGAGAAAATGCCTCCATAAGATCCAGCTGTAACACATATTCTTAATTAGTGATTGCTAGGGGGAAAGACCAGCCCATGGTGGGTGGTGCCATCCCTGAGCTGGTGGTCCTGGGTTCTATAAGGAAACGGGCTGAGCAAGCCATGAGGAGCAAGCACTCCCCCATAGCCTCTGCCTTCAGGTTCCTGTCCTGCTTGAGTTCTTTCCCTCACCGCTTTTGATGATGGTCTGTTATATGAAACCACAGTTCAACAAAATAAATAATTCCTCCCCAAGTTTGCTTTTTGGTTATGATGTTTCATCGAAGCAAGAAAAACCTAAGACACTGCCTGTCTGCCTTCCTAAGTCTCACAAAGTAGCGTGAACTATTCTCAAACTCCTGATCCTCCTGCCTCAGTTCTCCTGGGCAGGGGATTATAGCTATACACCAGTTTTGACCTGGTTAACCTTAACACAGGGCTGTAATACTTACATCACTCCCACAGCCTACATCCCATGGGATTTGGTAGTAATTTCTGAGTCTTCTACATATCCTTTCCATGTTTTCATTTTTTTGATACATTTTGATGTATCCACTAGTTGCTACATTTCAAAATCACCAGTAACTTTTAAAAAAGGACTTATTTTATTTTTAGCTGTGTGGTGGTGGTACTGAGGTTTGTGCATGGGTGCAATACCCACAGACTCCTGAAGGGGCGTCAGATCCCCTGCAGCTAGAGGAACAGGGCGCTGGGAACTGAACTCGGGTCCTCTGCAGCAACCCGCTGTGACCCAGCCCGCTCAGTCAGTCAACAGGTTCTCCAGCGCAGGAGCGAGGATTGAAAAGAAAGAGACAATTAGACTATGCTGCAGCATGACCCCAGTCAATTCTGAGACTGAAGGCAAAATTTTTATTTTTCAACCCACTTTTAAACCAATTTAATTACATGCAAGTATTTTGGGCAAGCAGTACAATAAGGAACTAACCAAGCAGCAAGCGAGGTCCTGAAAATTACTCCCATGACAGTTGTTAAAAGGGGCTTGTCATAATGACCGAAATACTTGAACCTACTTCCTCGTCCAAGCCTAAAATCTTGCCTGAAGCCTAGTTCTTCTGGTCCACCCTAAGACTAAAAATTCTTGCCTCACCTTACTTCTACAGCCTAAAGTTAGCTTCTTGCTGAAACTTACTTCCTTATTACGCCCTGATGTCAGATTCCTGCCTGAGCTTACTCCCAATGTTAGATTCCTGTCTGAGGCCCACTTCTTTGTCCAAGCCATTGTCAGACTGCTGCCAAGCAGTACCCCAAAAGGCTTTCCACAATATAGTAACTGCTGAGCCGTCTCTTCAGCCCCCAAAACAACTTTTTTTTTTTTTTTGGTTTTTCGAGACAGGGTTTCTCTGTGTAGCCTTAAAACTCACTTTGTAGACCAGGCTGGCTTCGAACTCAGAGATCAGCTTGCCTCTGCCTCCCAACTGCTGGGATTAAAGGCGTGCCAAAACAACTTTTTAAAAAATTAATGATTCCTATCTATCTATCTATCTATCTATCTATCTATCTATCTATCCTATCTAAATGCATTGGCATTTTGCCTCACGGATGACACTGTGGGGGTGTCAGATCTCCTAGAACTGGGATTACAGACAATTGTGAATTGTTATGTTGGTGCTGGGAATTGAACTCGGGACCCTTTGGAAGAGCAGCTAGTGCTCTTAACCACTGAACCATCTCTCCAACCCCTCATCAACAACTTTTAAAATGAAATATTACCATAGTAAATTCCATGGACTTATTCCCAAATTCACATCACCTGCCTATGTCTTTCAACTAAATACTCTGGATAAAATTCAAAAGTTCCAAGTCTTTCCCCCAGAACATGGTAGCTATTGTTCCTGTGTTGGGTTATATGATTTGTTTTGATCTTTGTTGTATTTTGAAAACAAACAAAACCCCCTACATTTTACCCACTTACTGCTTGTCCTTAAGCCTTTTAAGTTTTTCTGGTTTGGTTGCCAATAGTCAATTTTGTTTGTGTGTCTGTTGGTTAGGTTGTTCTTTTTTAAAAAAGATTTAGGCTGGGCGTGGTGGCACACGCCTTTAATCCCAGAACTCGGGAGGCAGAGGCAGGTGGATTTCTGAGTTCGAGGCCAGTCTGGTCTACAAAGTGAGTTCAGGACAGCCAGGGCTACATAGAGAAACCCTGTCTCGGAAAACAAACAAACAAACAAAAACAACAACAAAAACCCTAAAATTTTATTTATTTATTTATTTATTTATTTATTTATTTATTTATTTATTTATTGTACATGAGTGCTCTGTTTTCAAGCACACTAAAAGAGGGAATCAGATACCATAACAGATGGTTGTGAGCCACCATGTGGTTCCTCAGGATTGAACCCAGTATCTCTGGAGGAATAGCCGGTGCTCTTAACCGCTGAGCCACTCCCAACCCCCCAACCCTCCAGCCCCTGTTAGGTTTTTTTGTTTGTTTGTTTGTTTTTAATTGTGCTGTTTTGTTCAGGAGACAACACAGTTGATTATTAACCCCAGATCCACTGTTCTTGCGTTCTTTACCACAGCTCTCTGAGGACTATTTTGGAAGGCCGGTGTCTGATGCGCAATTTGATAGCCAGGTCCTAGGGCCCCTATTGGTCATAACTATTGAATGCAGACAAAGCTAGTGTCCCCATAGACTGGTTGTCTCTGCTCGAGCAGAATACATTCTGGTTGCAAGTAGCAGCTTTAGAAATGGCCTTTATACATTTGAAAATAGCTTTCCCAGTCCCTCTGTCTTCTCCTTTGTGGCTGAGTGCTCCCGGATGCTTCCCACAATTCTCATCTCTCTTGAAGTTCCTTTTCTCACCATCCCTCTCAAAACATGATTTCAGGACACTCTGCAGGGTGAGCGCCATTAAAGCAGGGCCCGGCACAGCACAAGCCTTTCTTTGTTTGGGGTCCTCTAAGTCTATTAGGACAAGTTGAATTCTTGTTAGTCGGCAGCCATGTTACACTGTTTCTTCAGTATGCTCTGTAAGGGAAACCAGCAGGTCTCCTGTCATGTTGCTGTTGGCCGCTCTCTCTCCCATTTTGCATTTATATAACTTTTGTTTCCTCCTGTCCTTTGTTTTATTTTTGGGCCTCCAGTTATCGACTCTACTTCAGTTCATTATTTCAACTTCTGTGTTGACGGTGAACTATTGATATTTTGGATAATTGTCTAATGCATCAGCTAGTCCTGATAGCTTCATGTCATAAGAGCATCATAAAATGTGTTTATCTGCCTAACAGCAATAATTTTGGAAGCCCACAGAGCCTATATTCCTATATTTAATTCTTGCTTACCAACTTACTGAATCTATGATGCTGTGCATGCTAATTTTTTCCATTGTCGGCCCTCATTTTCTCATTTAGGAAGTAGTGATAAAATTTATCCTTACTAGCTGAGCACATACCTTTCATGCCACCACTTGGGAGGCAGACCTCTGTGACTTAGAAGCCAGCCTGGTTTACATATTCACTTCCAGGCCATCCAAGGCTACATAGTAGAACTCTCTCAACAACAACAACAACAACAACAACAACAACAACATTGTGATGTATCTTGCACAGTACAGAACATAAGTCAATAACTTCCTTAAAACTAGCTATTCAGGTTGTCAAGCTGGTTCAATGGTTAAGAACATGCACTGCCTTTGCAGAGGACCCAAGCTCAGTTTCCAACAGGTTGCTCACAACTGCCTATAATTCCAGCTCCAGGGGATACCAAACTTCTGGCTTCTTCAGGCATCCATCCATGCATACCACCTTCCATGCAGTACATAATTACAAATCATAAAGAGAAACCTTGACAAAGTGGGAAGATGGCTCAGTGGTTAGGGGTATTTGCTGTTCCTGTGCAATATCTCGTTCTGTTCCCTGCACCCACATCTGGAGGCTCATGGACACCCATGAGTCCAGTTCCAGGAGACTCCAACATCTCTGACCACCACAGTTACCTCACACATGTACACACACACACACACACAGAGAGAGAGAGAGAGAGAGAGAGAGAGAGAGAGAGAGAGAGAGAGAGAACAGATCTGTTAGGCCATGGACTCTGATGGCAATGCCCCAACAGCAGCCCAGACACTCAGCACTTTCTATATACAACACAAAGGTGGGGGGGTAGCTAATCTCAGTGGAAGGTCTTTGTATGGGGGCAGCCTTGGGTCACAGTTATCGTTGAGGATGAGGTTAAGAGTTTCTGCAAACAGAGTCAACATCCAAGATGAGGAAGCTGCAGCTGACACTGTCCAAGCACACTGGTTTCTAGCTGAAGGCCAACCCATTGTCAATATCCGTGCTTGGACCAGGTTTTGACATTCCCGTGGGTCTGAGGCACTGAGGTCCTTGGCATGGCTGTGCTCATGTCAATAAGGTACATTCACTACGACTCCACCTGCTCCCCACTAGCATTACTGATTAAAATGCCGAGAGGGACAAAGTGATAGAGAAGCCATGAGAAATTCTCTGAGTTTCACATCTGCCGGGCGCCATTCAGAATCTTAATTGTAAGGTTATACTCTGGGAGCGTGTCAGATATATATATTGCCAACTGAATGCTGCTATAGCCTTCTATCATTCACACAGAAGAAAGCGAGGTTGGCCTGGTCCAGCTCTCTTGTTTACTCTTTTCTGCTTTTCTTTACAGGAGCTAATGAATAATACATTCCATACATTTTTTTTAAACTAAGCTAATATGGAGAGGTATTTTCATGTTAGGGTTCAACACAGTATCTCAGGGAATGCTCTTATCATGGGGAAGGTCAATATGTATGCGTGTGTGTGTGTGAGGGGGTGCTATTTGCCTTACCACACCCATCTTACCCAGAATATCTCTCTATTGGCCAACTCCCTTTGAGTTGAGTTCAACGTAGATACATACCTAGATACAGAATGCATTTTGGTGGTTTGGTGAGACAGGGTCTCCCAAAACCTAGGTGTCTTCCAGTGTGCCATTTAGCCAACGATGACTTCAAACCCCTGATCCTCTTGCCTCCACCTCCCAAGTATTGGCACTGTGGGCACACACCGCCACATTTAGCTTCACAGTGCATTTCTTTTCAATAGGCACCAGAAGGATTCTCTAGTCCTCCATTTGGAAAGCAGTCATCTTCCTACTTTGAGACTCTGCCTTTTGTCGTGGCTTCCATTCTTCAAGGACAGCATTCTCATTTTCCACGGCCTGCCAAAGATATCAGAGCAGGGCAACAAAAGCATGCCTAGCAGGCTCTTTTCTGCCCTTTGGAATGAAGTGAACTTAGTCTAAGAGCCTGGAATCCTGAGAGGCCCAGAACTTGTGCACAGAGCACGCTACCTCAAGGCTTCCCTGCGTGCTTGTCGACTTGTGTAACGCCCTTCTTGGGTTGAGGAGTTTTTCTCTGTGTGGGGGGCATTATGCGTCTTATTCGAAGCATAAGTCCTGGTTCCTGCTTTGTTTTTTACAACTGAAATCCCCTTTTCTATGATCCTAAATGTGTTACACAGAAAACAAGTGTTTGGGCTTTAGAGCCAGGTGGCTCTTCTAAGTCTTGAGTCAATCTCTCTTCTCCTCTTTCACTCTCCCCTTCTTCTTCCTTCTTTCTGTCTCTTTTCCCCCCTCTCTTACACACACACACACATACACACATACACACACTCTGTCTCTGTCTCTCTCTGTCTCTCTGTCTCTCTCTCACTCATACACACACACACACACACACACAGACTCTTCTACCCTTATTCTTTTCCTATGTTGTTGGTAACAGAGCTTTCTTTCTCCCTTAATTAACTGTGAGGGTTTCTCTAACCCCACTTTGGATGTGTAGACCATGTTCTCCTTAGTCTTTTGTCCCACACCAAGTTCCCCTAAATGTACTCGGCGCAGTAGTAACCTTTTCCTAGTGGTGTGACCTTTTCCTCGCCCCCGTCTTTCCTCACAGGTCACTTTTGTCCATTTAGAAAATACTTAGCAAGCCTCATCAGTGTGCCACAGAGCCTTGGGGGTACAGCTTGGAACAATCTCAAGGAGCTAGGAAAACATAGACAAATGACCACTTGCGGCACAATGAGAGCACTGTCACAATTCTGCCATCAACATGTGCTGTCTGTTTTAGAGCCTGAGACAGGGATGCCACTGAAGGTCAAGGAATGATATCGATCAGCTGCAAACCAATGAGTCTATACTGATCAAAGTAGGGTTTGCATCGAAGACTGGAAAGAGAAAGGAGGTTAGTATGTACTGAGTAATGACTGCATGCTAACTGCTGGGTCTGCTGGAATACAGCATCGTATGCACCACAGGTACCCTCAAAGGAGCTGAGATTTTAAGAGACCTAGAGAACCCAAAGGGGGTGCAGCCAGAAACCAAGACTTTGAGATCCATGTAAGTCACTCACTGTCATGTTTCACGACTTGGTCTCCTTTGACATAGTGCTCTTGACGCTCCCCTCCCCCCCCTTGCTCTAACAGTCAGTCAACAGTTCCTCTGCCTTTCTAAACCCAGTCCGGCTCAGAACTCCATTCTTCCAGCTGTCTTCACTAAACACGCAGACTATTCTTGAATTCTATGCCATCCCAGACTTAGGTTTTCCATTACTTTGCTTCATGGCTGTTTGGCTTCATTCCATTTCTGTGTAATTGGTTTTTCTAAGCTGCTGACTCCTGCAAGGCTGAGCTTGTCCCACCTCTGGGACAGGTATCCGAGTATACACAATTTATATCCTGATCATCTCCAGGCATTTGTTTTGTAACAGGGCCTTAGGAAGTCCAGTCTGGGCTGGAACTTATATAGTCCAGGCTGGCCTCAAACTCACCATCCTCCTCCTGCCTCTGCTGGGATTACAGTTGTGTGACATTAGCCCAGGAGATACAGTTTCCCTCTTCCCCCTTTTCATTTTCTACACCATTGTTCTTCATAATTTCTCTTCATTTATCTATGAATCTTTAGCCTTTCTTGGTTCCCTCTGAATATCTAAAACGTAGATGTAAAATAAATACAAAACATCTCCAGAAGTTGTTTCCATAGGGCTTTTCTGGTACTATACACCCTTCATAGAGGCTCCTATCGTGTGATAGAGTCGAGCCTGCTCATTTCTCTCCTTTCATACAAGTGCACTCTTCTGTGAACACTGATCATCATTAGTCTTTCTCCTTGTTCTGGTTTCTGACAACCTGCTACAGCAGCAACAACAGCAACAATAACAACAACAACATCATCATCACCATCTGCAGGAGCAGCAGCACACCTGTGTTCTGATGGTCTCTGGCTATACTCCCAGCTCTACAGTCAGCCCCAGAGTTATCTACCTGAAGCAAGAACATCTGAGTTATTCATGACCCATATGGTGTTTTCCTAGGAAACCTATTAGCTTTTTTCCACTCTCCCTTTCTCCCCATTCACATTTCTCAGACATTGCCTAATGGATAATCCACAGTTTATATAACCACCACTCCAGGCAAAGTGCTTACATACTTAGAAAGCAGGTATTGGGGCAGGAGGATGTGGGCCTGTAATTTTTTTTCTCCTCTTGACTTGGCAGAGTACATCTATCCCAGCTGCGGTCTGTGGGTCATTTATGTCTGACATGTGTTGAGAGCTCCTTGAACCTTTGTACATCAGCACTGCTGTGGTGCCTAAGCCTGGACTAAAGAGTTGGCGCAGGGCAGGGCTCAGCATGATCAACTAGCCAAGCTGCCAAGCTTCCCTTGTCATTCTCTGCACCTGCCAGATGTGTTGACAGTGGGCACCAGAGAAAGAAAGGAAGAATTTCCAGAGAAAGTAATTTCCCTGGTTGGAAAAAAAGCAACCTAATGAGAACCATTAGTTTAGGCTCTCGGTGTCCCAGCTGAACTGTACCCAAGCTGCTGTGCTGAGCTGAATATAGTGGCCCATGACTAAACTTCTAGATCTCAAGAGGCATGGGCTGGAGGGTGGCCATAAGTCTGAGGCTAATTTACTCTATACAACAATGTCTAAGCCAGCTGGGACTATATAGCAAGACCTATCTCAAAAGAAAGAAAGAAAGAAAGAAAGAAAGAAAGAAAGAAAGAAAGAAAGAAAGAAAGAAAGAAAGAAAGAAATGGACGGACAGACAGACAGATAGATAATAGATGAGTTGTTGTAGAAATAATAATGGCCAGTAAATGTGCTTGGGGGCCCCAGCCTGCTTCAGGCTGGAGCAGACCTGGTCACCATGGAGGCAGGCCACCTAAGGCATAACTCTCCAGCTAGGCTGGCTTCTATTGTTATGTGATTGCCGCTGTACTTCCGCCAGAATCCTGTCCTTTCCCAAGATGCTGCCTGCCTGGGCAGACCTGCCCTGAGCTTCCAGAGAGAAGACTGCTCCTGCAGGCAGTGTGGATGGGAAAACCCGCTTCTTCTTTTTGTTTGTTTTGTTTTGTTTTTCGAGACAGGGTTTCTCTGTATAGCCCTGGCAGTCTTAAGAGGTGGGCCTAGTCCATCCCTGCCTTGGGAATGGAAGAATGTTAAAAATCAGTCTCCTAATCCCGCTCCCCTCCTCCCCCGGAGGTTGCCTGTTTCCATTCTTTCTTCAGTCTTTTTCCCACACCCAAAACCAGATCAGCCCCCCTCCACTACCTCCCCTCCACTTTCCCTCCCAGGTACCTCCCTCCCCACTTGTGATTGCTTTGTTCTCTCTCCCAAGGTTGGGGGCCCCTCCAGAGTGCACCAGAGACCTGGGAGGTGAGAGACTCTCAGGACTCAAAGGGAGGGATTTTAGATGAAATGCCAGACAGTAGGGAGAGGGAACTTATAAAGCCCACCTCCAGCAGGAAGACAGGACATCAAGTAAGAGATGGGGCTGCCATCCCACAGTCATATTACTGACACCATAATTGTTCCTGTCTGAAAGAATTACAGGGATGGAAATGGAAAGGAGCCTGAGGAAAAGAAGGTCCAGCAACAGGCCCAAAGTGGGATCCAGCTCAAGGGGAGGTCCCAAGGCCTGACACTATTACTAAGACTATGGAGCACTTACAAAAAGGGACCTATCATGACTGCCCTTTGAAAGACCCAACAAGTAGCAGAAAGAGTCAGATGCAGATATTTGCACCCAACCAATGAACAGAAGCAGCTGACCACGGTTGTTGAATTAGGGGAGGCTGAAAGAAGCTGAGGAGAAGGGCGATCCTGTAGGAGGACCAGCAGTCTCAATTAATCTGGACCTCCAAGGTCTCTCAAACACTGGACCACCAAACAGACAGCATACACCAGTTGATATGAGGCCCCCAACACACATACAGTGGAGGACTTCCCGGTCTGTGTTCATTCAGAGATGATGCACCTAACCCTCAAGAGACAGAGGCCTCAGGGAGTTTAGAGATCAGGTGGGGGTGGGGGTGGGGACATCCATGTGGAGACAGGGGGGGTGGGGAGGAGGTGTGGGATGTGGAACAGTTGGAGGGTAGATGAGGAGGGGGATAAAATACGGAGTGTAAAAAAAATAAATTAGGGGCTGGTGAGATGGCTCAGCGGGTAAGAGCACCCGACTGCTCTTCCGAAGGTGATAAGTTCAAATCCCAGCATCCACATGGTGGCTCACAACCATCTGTAACGAGATCTGGCGCCCTCTTCTGGAGTGTCTGAAGACAGCTATAGTGTACTTACATATAAATATAAATAAAATAAATCTTTTAAAAAAAGTTAAAAAAATAAATTAAAAAAATAAAAAATAAAATAAAGAATCACTCTCCTTTAGGTCTCTGCTTACCCTCTTTTCTTCTCTGTCTCACAGGTGTGAATTGCCTCTTTAACTCTTGCAGGTGTCCCAGACCTCACTCAGGCACCCCAGGAACCCCAGAAGGCTCCTGCTCCGTCCTTCCCCCTCCCCCCTCCGCAATACTATTTTACTTAAGTGCATTGAAAAAGAACAAAGGGAAGGCATGCTCTTTTTTATTGGTTTGTGCTGAGCAAACACGGGCATGTCAATCCACCCACTTTCAAATCCCATCTGTTTACATTTGGAAATTACTGGGGCATGTTCTTTAGATTAAAAGTAATTTCTTTGTCAGGAAGAAGATAAGAGAAGCCATGCGTTTGACCTTTGGTATTAACGCGCCTTTATATCTTCTCAGTGCTGGTAGATTTTTTTTTTATAAGCTCCAAGTTTTAAAAGCTCTCCTAACTTCCCTCTGCTCAAATGCTGCTGTCAGCTTTACATTTGGAGTGTTAGAACCACAGCCCAGGCTGGAATGACCAATGCTAAAAAGATGTCACCAGAGAATCCAAGTCGAAGCATTGCCCAGGAGTGACGACGATGGATGCTTCTAAAAATAAAGAGCTTGAGCCAGGGTTATTTCAAGATTCTCCCACAAGTTTCCGGTTCAGAAACTAAAGGAAGCACTGTGCATCCAAGCGCTGTTTGGGACGGTGTCCAGAGCAGATGAAGTCCCCTGCTCTCAAGGAGTTTGCCTGCAAGAAGAGGAAAGACCAGCATTAAACAACTGACCAATCACTGTGTGTGTGCATTGTCATGGGCTGATGAGGGACTGGGTACCCAAGGATGGCCCTTAGGATGCTCGCTAATGTCCACTCTACAACCTAGTGTGTTTTTCTTATTTCTTCTGTTTTACATTTATGTGACTGAGTATATGTGTGCACACCATAGACCTGCAGAGGCCACGTTACAGGCAGTTGTGAGCCCCCAAATAGGTGCTTAGAACTGAACCCAGTACCTGTGAGAGAACAGTAAGTGCTCTTAACCACGGAGTCATCTACTGCTTTCTCCATTGTATCAGGTTTTAGCATCCTTTCCCAGAAGCAAAGTTGGGCTTTTGCCAAGAAGGCCACAGCAGAGCTTCCTACTCAGCGAAGGGACAGCCTTGCCCACGACATTGGCAGTGCTGACAGATGCAGAGATGATCTTCTAGACGGCCTTGTAACCAGAGGTTTTGGGACAGAAGCTCCACTCCAGCAAACCCACCAACACTTGGCTCAGCCAGCCGCTCCAGTATGCCGAATGGTTCAGTGGTTAAGAGCACTTAACTGCTGCTCTTGCAGAGACCTGGGATTTGGTTCCCAGCGTGGTGGCTCACAAACATCTGTAACTCCAGTTGCAGGGGCTCCACTGCTGGCCTCTGGCCTCCACAGACTCCAGCACATATACTTACATGTAGGCAGAACACTCCTATACATAAGTACAAATAAAACAAATCTTTTAAAACTTTTAAAACTTGCCAGGTGTGGTGGCACATATCACTAATCCCAGAAGTAGAGAGGCAGAGGCAGGTGGATCTCTACAAGTTCAGAGCCAACCTGGTCGACAGAAACAAGTTCCAGGACAGCCAGGTCTGTTAGCATTCTGTCTAAGCTCCGCCCTACAGTTACCTGGCAATAGCCAGGTGTGCCTGACTCACTATAAAAGGGGCTGCTTGCCCCCTCCTCTCTCTCTTGCTCTGTCCTCTTGTCTCTTCCCCCTCTCTCTCCACATGCTCATGCCCGGCCTCTTCTTCTCTTCTCTTCTCTTCTCTTCTCTTCTCTTCTCTTCTCTTCTCTTCTCTTCTCTTCTCTTCTCTTCTCTTCTCTGCGTCTGCTACCCTCTTAACTCCCCTCCCCATGCCTTTAATAAACTCTATTCTATACTATACCATCAAGGGCTCTTGTGTTTTATAAAAATAAAGAGGGGGGATATGTTCTATGGAGGTGTAGACTACTGTACTTCCTGCCTGAATGTGGCTTTGCCACCATGGGGCAGCACGGGGCTGACACTCCAGAGAGTATGGCTTCACATTAGGAGGGGACAGGAGCAAGGGTCAAGAAGTTATGTGCCAGCTTCTCCTCTCTTTCTCAATAAGGGAAACAGTTTATGCAGCTCCGGGGATTGAACCCCTGCTGTCAGGCACGAACCCCTGCTGTCAGGCACGATGGCCGAGTGTACTAACCTACTGAGCTACGCCACAGCTTGCAGGTGAATATTCTTAACTCTTAGGAAGGAAAAGCAGGGTTTTTTTTTTTGGTTTTTTTTTTTTTTGGTTTTTCGAGACAGGGTTTCTCTGTATAGCCCCGGCTGTCCTGGAACTCACTCTGTAGACCAGGCTGGCCTCGAACTCGGAAATCAGCCTGCCTCTGCCTCCCGAGTGCTGGGATTAAAGGCGTGCGCCACCACGCCCGGCGGAAAAGCAGTTTTAAAACAGAACAGGGGAATAGATGAGGGATGGATTAACAACTCTTACTGCCACACTGGGAAGGACACAGCTAACTTTGGAGAATTCAAACTCATAAATTTAACTAATGTGCAGTGGGGTTCCGTCATCTTCTCACTGGAAGACAGGGTCACCCCCACAGTTTTAGGGCCTAAACAGTTTCCATCCATAACACGATATAACAAGCCACACTTTTTCTAAGATTTTTTTTTTTTCATTCTATAATCTGCAGTTCTAAGGCTATACAACATCTATTTCTATGATACCAAAAGGGCAACTACCCTTCCTGGAGGCTTTAGAAAACTGTTGATGGCTTTTTAAGTAGAGCCAGGCCTCTTCAGTCCCAGCTGATGGTGCAGAATGACAGGAAATGTTGTCCATAGGCATGATGCCTGGGGACTCGCTTGGCTAGTTTCACGGCACTTTGACAAACTGTCATCGACGTCAGACCTCTCCTGAGAAAAATGCCTCCATAAGATCAGGCCATAGGTGAGCCTGTAGGCTATTTTATTATCTAACAATTAATATGGAAGGGCCCAGTCCATTGTGAGTGGTGCCATCCCTGGGCTGGTGGTCCTATAAGAAAGTAGGCAGAGCAAGGCATGAGGAACAAGCCAGTAAGCAGCATCCCTCTGTGGCCTTTGTCACCGCTCTTGCCTCCAGGTTCCTAACCTGTTTTGAGTTCCTATCCTGACTTCCTTCAATGATAATGAACCCTTTCTTTGTCCAAGTTGCTTTTGGTCATGGTGTCCATCACACCAACAGAAGTCCTAACTGGGACATTCTGTTGTGTTTTGTTGGTGGTGGTGGTGTCGCGTTGTCTTAGACAGGTTCTCACGATGTTGCCCGGGCTCTGGTTTACTGAAGTGATTCCCTTGCTTATGAATGGCTCTAACACACACACACACACACACACACACACACACACACCTAGAAGTGGACTGCAGATTTGAAAATCATGGAACTAAAAATAGTTAAGAGAAACAGTCAGACTACCCTTTTAAAAGTCTGCATACTCTTACTGACAGCATAGCAGAGTGCCCGTTTCCCTAACAGAAAACCTCCATCAACATGAAGAAAAAAGGAAAAACTGCTTGAGGGATTCTCTTTGTCACCAGTCTTGTCTGTAGTTCTCCTGGTCACCCTGTGCAGTGTTGGATTATGATGCCCATCTTAGGCATGAAGAGATGAAGCCTGGGAAAGGCTGCATAGCTTGCCCAGGGCTGTGTGCTTAATTACCAACAAAATGGAGAGGCTGCTTAGGCTTGTCTGACAGCACGCCTGCTTTCTTTCCCACCTCTCCTTTGCCACCCACTCAGCTGTTAGCCTATGTGCAGCTTCTCTATCATGCTTCAAGATCCTGCCCAGAGCCCTAACCCTGCAAACCTCAGGACTAGAGAGCCCTATTTCTCAGAATACATTTTGGGCCCACAGTGTTATGCCATTCTCTCCTGTAGACCTTCCAGGATCCCAAAGGAGCTTCCTTTCCTGGTTCTCAGAAGCAAGCTCAGGACAGGAGTAAAACAGAACAATGTCACCTTCCTCCCTTTTCATAAGTAGGAGCTAACAAAGTCGTCCAGCTACACACACACACACACACACACACACATGCACGCATACACACCAGGTCTTCTCATCTATTGTTGCAGAACTGTAGTGGGCTTCCTACAGGTTCTAGTCCATGCCTGTGTGATCTTACTGCATGTGTCTCCTGCTGCCCAACCAGGCACTGGACTTCCTTTTGTTGTAATACACAGCCACTGTGGGAGGGAAAGAGGTCAGTGAATGATACAGACAGGGCTCGAAGAAAAGGGTTTGTTTTAACAAAGACTACAAAGGTAGTAGCTATTAGCTCCCAACTGGTTCTTGGAAGCCCAAGCCAGACATGACCAGCACAAGATGTCCAGAATTTCACCTGGGTTATTTTCAGAGGTGTGTGTGTGTGTGTGTGTGTGTGTGTGTGTGTGTGTGTGCACGCTGGGGTTTAAAGCCAGGATTTTTGCATCTAAGGATCCATGTTGTCACTGAGTTATATATACCCTAACCTCCCTGTTTGGGACTTTTTTTTTTCCTCACTCCAGTCAACCCTGCTCGCTCCGGTCGGTCGGCCCCGCTCGCTCTGGCCGCTGTTTGGGACTTTTTAACTAACAAAGACTAATGGGAAAGGGCAGGCTGAAGGGGCCATTACAGAACACAGGGAGCCCTGATGAGCAGTGACAACATATAATGACACAGAGCTGTGACTTAGCTATGGTCTCTCACCCCATCTCGTATGCTGGCAGGTCGGTCCCTAGCGCGATGGCACTGAGTTAGTAGACTCTTTAGGAAGCAGAGCCAGGTGGTTCCAGCAGGTTAACTAGGTCACAGGAGGTATCATTACATGTGTCACTGTACTTTGTACACACTCCCTCTCCCAATGGCATCTCCCACCACCCCACCTCTTGCTGGTTCCCTCCCCACTCCTAAACAGCCCACCCTCTGCCTTCTAATCTCCCAGATTCCGCTGCTCTCTGTTCCCCCATCCCTTGAGATCTCGGTCTCCCTTCTCTCGGTTCCCTTTCTGCTTCTGCCACACACACATCCTTAAAGCCTAGATTCTGCATAGAAGGTAACACGTGATAATTATTTGCCTCACATCATACAGCCTGAGCTTTCATTTCTTCTCTCCATTTGTCATGGTTTCTGTTTGTTTCTGTTTGCCACTATTCTCTGCCTTTTTTTTTTTTTTTTTTTTTTCCGAGACAGGGTTTCTCTGTATAGCCCTGGCTGTCCTGGAACTCACTTTGTAGACCAGGCTGGCCTCGAACTCAGAAATCCACCTGCCTCTGCCTCCCGAGTGCTGGGATTAAAGGCGTGCACCACCACGCCCGGCTTTCTCTGCCTGCTTTCTTGACAGCAGCCATTCTAAGCAGGGTGAAGCAGAAACTCAAAATAGAAAAACCGACCAGTTGCCACAGAGTCCTATGGGTTGTCAATGTTCTCTCTCAGACCCCTCCCATTTTAATATTAAAAAAAAAAATCAATTCTTGGGCTGGAGAGATGGCTCAGTGGTTAAGAGCACTGACTGCTCTTCCAGAGGTCCTGAGTTCAATTCCCAGCAACCTCATGGTGGCTCACGACCATCTGTAATGGGATCTGATGCCTTCTTCTGGTGCGTTTGAGGACAGCTACAGTGTACTCATATACATAAAATAAATACCTTTTAAAAAATCAATTCTTTAATAATGTCATGTGTGCAATGTCAGGCTCCTCTTTTAAAAATAATGTAACTTCTACAAAAGTTAAGGTCTTAGCATGTTGGAATGAAAACATATTTGTAGTCTCTCCTCCATGAGAACCACACTTTAAAGCAATTAAGGGATTCTTTTTTTTTTTTGTCCCAACGTGACTGAGTGAGCAAACCTAATTTAAATTCAGATGATCCAGTGAATCAAGATGTAGAGGAAGCCAAAACATGCAACCTTTACTGCTAAAGACAAATGGAGACCCTAACTGTTGCAGAAAATGTTGGAAACACTGTGAGGTAAGATGAGGCAGTGGAACAAGGGGTATCAAATAAAGATTCAGTTGTTTTGAAGAACCACAAGCACTGACATTTCAAATCACCATGTCATGTTATTTTAATATCGGTCAATGTATTGTTCCTTGCATATTGGGTATTTATGTGTGCATGTATGTGTAAGTGTGTGTAGATACCGGAGCCATCATTCCTCTGGCGCCGTCCATCTTGTTTTTTGAGGCAGTCTCTCACTTGTTCTTGATTAGGGTAGGCTAGCTGACCAGTGAGCTCCAGGGATCTATCTATGTGTGCAGGTCTCTCCAGACTGGGATGATATATGCTACCATGGCCACCTTTATGATGTGGATATTGGGAGCTCAAACTGAGGTCCTTATGCTTCAAAGAGAAGCACTTTACAGACCGAACTATCATTAAGTGAAAAAAACAATTGTATTAAAATGTACATAACACAAAATTTATCAGTGTTAAGTACTTTTAAGTATTCCCATGCATTAATATATTCACACCGCTTATCGCCACTGGTATAGTTTAAACATGGTATTTAGAGGGTAGCATTTCTTAACACCTGTGGTCTCTGCGGCTAATGGTTTTCCCTTGAAGCAAGAGGACTCAAAAGGAGACACTGCTGACTAATGGGTAGAAATCCCTGGGAGGAAAAAAATTGGCTCAACTTGAGAAAGAACTTTCTGATCCAAGGGAAGGGAGGCCTTCGAACTTTGCTTTGAAGGTTGAGTGGTGAGCAGGAGCCCTTGGGCCACCTGTTGGGTATGTTTGGGAAGGGTTCCTGTTCTGGGTGGGAAAGAGACCTCTGGGCTTCCTTCCAGCCACGGGATTCTCTCACTGAACTGCCAGGCCTGGAGATGGCTGCACTCTCAGGTTTCAGAGGAGCTGACTGAGGCTCAAGAACTCTGGGTCTGGGCTTTCAAATAGTCGCACTTAGCACCAGGCACTGGCAGCTTTCATCCTTTCCTGGAACGTTTGCTGCTATTTTAGTCTAAATTGTGGAGAAACAATTAAAAGAGGGTTACTTGGTTTCAGAGTTAGTAACCAGTTATTAGCCTTGTGGTGTGAGGCCAGCAATCCTTACAAGGAAAGGGCTTTCGGTTCCAAGAGCTCTGCTAGCCTGCAGTGGCTCGAGTCCAAAAAACTGACACAAACAAACAAACAAACAAACAAAGAATTGGTATAATCATGTGACCATGATGATGATCGCAGTTCTGGGGACTGAATTAAAGGTTTTATGAATCTAGACGAGAGACCTATCATGGAGCTATAGGTCCCAGCTCTGTGACCCATGAAAACTTCTAGAGCTGTATTTATGACCATGTCTGGTTCCTTGTTGGCACTTTTTGGTACGTTGTGACATTGCGTAGCATCTTCCTGTTTTGTTTTTTGTTTTTTGTTTTTTGTTTTTTGTTTGGTTTGAATTGTGGGTGAGGTGAAGTGAATACCCTGTTGTAGGGAGTCTAGATTATGAAGTCTTTATGCAAACCAGGCATGGTGGCACACCTTCAATCCCAGCACTTGAGAGGCAGAGGCAGGCAGCTCGGTCTGCAGAGTGAGTTCTAGGACAGCCAAGGCTACATAGACTCTGTCTAACCACTCCTTGCAAACAGACAGAGAGAGTTGAACTTTACCGTAGTAAGCAATTAATTCAGATTGTGTTTGAAATGCACTTTCAAACTATATTTATAACCTTGGCTTTTATAAACTTTATCATAATCTTTTTGTTTGCAGTGTTTGGAGTTTCAACCCAGGGCATGTGCATTACCACACCAGTGCAAGCACTCTGTTCCAGGCCTCTTCTGTGTCATATCTACACCCGTTCTCAGTATTTCTCTCTCTTTCTCAGTCTCTCCGTCTCTCATACATACAATAGAACAATAACAGTGATGATGGTGATGATAATATTTGAAACAAACAAAAATTCCACACCTGATCTCATGTTGATAAGTCACAGTCAAAATACAGGTGCATTGAAAAGATTGTGTAAAGTTCCCTTCGGGCTATAGATCTAAAGTGCACATGAAACTCTGAATTTCCTGTTCAGACTTGATCCCATCCCTAACATACCTTATCAGGTATATGTAAATATTCTAACATCTGAAAAACAAAGCCTGAAATCTAGATCTGCCCCTAAACACTCCCGAGGGTAGTCTACCTACACACACATCTACATGATCAATGGACTTCCTTGTTGGGAAGTGGATCTAATGCTTTGCCTTACATTGGCTCCCAAAAGCCGCACCTCCAGAACTAGTTTCACCCACAGTTTTGCCTTAACCTTCATCCTTGCTAGTGTTGAAGTGGTCAGTCTTACCAGCACTGAGCCATGTCAACCACAGGCAGGGTGAGATCTTTCTTCTCTCGATGAAGCTGTGATTTTTAAGAGGTTAGCAATTTATGTGATGGCTTATTTAGGTTAGGATATTGGAAACATCCCAGAAAATACTTAAAAGCAGGACCAAAGAGAATGGAACTGAATTAGACCACAGCCATGTCCCCTTGCAGAGAGGGAGGGGGAAGGGGACAGATTCTTATCAGGGACTGAGTTGAAAGGGAAAATTCAAAAGGGGAAAAATGACAAGGGTGGGAGACGGGGCTCATGGAGAGGCTCAGCGGTTAAGAGAGCTTGCTGCTTTTCCAGAAGACCCAGGTTCCGTTCCTGGCACCCATGTCTGGTGGTTGACAACTGTCTATAACCCCAGCTCCAGTAGGATCAGATACTTCTACCTCTAAAAGCAACTTTACTCACACACACATTCTCTCTTTCTCTTCCCTCTCTCCCTCCCTTCCTCTCTCTCTTTCTCTTTCTCTCTTGCATACACAGGTAGTTAAAAATAATGAAAAGAAATGTTCCTAATAAGGGAATGGAAAACAGAACAAAGACAGAGGTACAGAGGAAGAAAGAAATGTCCACCAGCATCTGTCAAACCCTCAGAGCGAAGAGGCCCCAGTACTTACTGCTTGATGCCTGACAAGTGTGCACTGAGCTAAGGCGGATGCTCTGGTCTGATGTTCAAACCTCTCCACAGGCTGTCTGAATCTCACCTGACTGTCACTCCGGCTGTGGCCCTTTGCGCAAGTCCCACTCCAGCCAAATTGTGTCACGTAATATTTGTCCTTGCTAGATCATTGCGTGAAATGTCCTGGCTTGTCACCTTGTTTGGCCCTTGTAGAAAAAATCCTATCAATCCTTCAAGACATTTCCTTCATTTTCCTCAAAGACTTCTCTGTCCTTCCTAAGATACCAGGTTCTCTTTCTGTACAGAAAAATTTTCTTTGCGACTATCTCCTGCAAGTCTACTTACTCATGTGTGAGTTCATGTGTGTGTGTGTGTGTGTGTGTGTGTGTGTGTGTGTGTGTGTGCGTGTTTATCTCCTCTTATCCAACTGCAAATGTCATTAGCCTTTCTGTATCTCCCAACTTCTTGGAGCAGAGCCCCAAAATGCAGGCAGTACACAAGGAGTTTATTGCACATGAGAGATGAGAAGCACTTAGTATATGATATCAACTGTGAACTAATTTGTACCTTACTGCACTTAGTGGCTTTTTTCTTAAAAAGAAAAACAAGGAAAAAAGAAAAAATAACATCTCACACTATTTTAAAACGTCTTTGTCAGATAACTTAGCCTCCTTTTCTGCAGAATCATGGAGCAGCCCTGGCTTGGCTGCCTTGGAAGGCAGGTGCCATAGGTTTTTCAGATTAGAGCCCACGGTTCCTGGGGCACTGTGTACCTTTCAGGTTCTGAGAAACCGAGGCACCCCCTTGGGCAGTGGAACATTCAGGCCACCTGTGTGTCTCTGCATTCCCTAGAAGTCAGGAAGCACAGAAGCTTGGCAGCACAATTAGTCTTAGACGTTAATCTTGTGTACCTTGTATAGATTGCAAATGCCATTGTACCCTGGCAACACCCTTTGTGTCACCCCCCTCTCCCCCTCCCCAACTGCCATTGTATTGGGTTTCTGATAAGGCTATAATAGTCTGCCTGCTTGCTGTAAACTTGTCTCAGACCCCTCCAGCCCAGCCTGGCTTTAATTTCCATCCACCATATCAGGAGAGCCTGGCTAAGCAAGCAAGCTTTGGCACTTAGACTTTTCTGTCTACAAATCTCCACTGAACTAAATCCTGGTCCCCACGAATTCCTCCTCTATCTCCCTTTGTCACTAACTCACCTCTAAACACTCTCCTCCCCCCCCATCTCCCTCTCTTTCTCTCTCCCCCTTTCCTCTCCTCCTACCCACCTATCTATTTATCTATCCATTCACCTACCACCCACCTACTCATCCATCTCCCTACTTACCTACTTACCAATCTAGATATTAGACCCAGGATCCCATGTAGCCCAAGTTAGCCTCAAATTCTCCATATATCCAAAGATGACCTTGAATTCTTGATCTCCTTGCTTCTTCCTCCAGCCTATTGAGATTACAGCCATGGGCAACCCACTCCCAGTTTTAGGCTGTGCTGGAGGATGGGGGTCAAATATACTAAGCAAACACTACCAACTGAGCCATATCCCCAGCTCTCAATCATGCCTTTAATCTGGAACAGCAACTACTAGGTAGGCTATTATCATCCAGGACTTGAGCCTGTGCTAGCAGCCTAGGAGGTTCACAAGTCATGAATTTTAGGAGCCATTTGGTACTCAGGAAAGATCACTGTGGTTAAGAACACCTGGCTGACCCTCCCCACAATTTGGCACAGCTTTGGTAACCATTTTCGAATCTAAGAAGGGAAAACCCAAGGTCTTTATGGAGATTACTTACTTGTTCTATATGTTTGCTGGCTCAGTATCGGCTTATAAGATAGCAAGAAAAACATATTGGTTATCCATATTTGGAAGAATCTATTTTTATAGATGAGAATATGCACTTAACCTCAGGGTTGCTCTTTGGGTTGTATACTCAGTAAGATTTGACACATATCTGATACCTTGTATCTACCATTAGGATGCTACACATTGTGTGCCCTGAGATCCTCTGTGCTCTGCCTATTCATCTTCCCCCAGGATCCCTAGCAACCAATAATCCCTTGAGTTCTTGATCTTCTTGCCTCTGCTTTCTGTCTGTGATGGTTTGAACGAGAATGGCCCCCATGGGTTAATATATTTGGATGTTTGGTCTGAAGTTGGTGGAACTGTTTGGGAAGGACTAGGAGAGATGGCCTTTTTGGAAGGTGTATGTCATTGAAGGTGAGCCCACACCATCTCTTCTCTCTCTCTCTCTCTCTCTCTCTCTCTCTCTCTCTCTCTCTCTGCTTCACAGTTGTTATCTCAATAGGTAAGCTCTCAGCTTCTTCTCCAGGCCCATACCTGCTGCTGTGATCCTAAATTTCCAATCATGTTGGTGATGAACTTTACTATCCTCTGGAACCATGCGCCCCACTTTCTCCCATGAGTTGCCTTGGCCATGGTGCTCCATCACTACAGTAGAAAAGTAAGACATTGTCTATAATTCTGCCTTTCTCTAGAACGTTATATAGCTAGAATCACAAATTATGCAGCCTTTTTACATTGGATTCTTCCACTGAACAAAATACACTTAAATTATTTCTTTTTTTGTGGCTGATGACTCCTTTCTTTCTCATGTTGAGTAATTCCACGGGGCAGGTTATATACAGGTTATCAGTGTGGAAAACCTACTGAAAGATATCTAGGTAGTTCCTAGTTTGAGAGGATGAAAAAGTTATTATAGACAGTTGTACGCTATTGCATAAGCATGCCTTTTTCACGTCTCTTTGGAAAACACGTAGGCTCTTGCTTGCTGGAAAGTCAGTGCTGAGCTTTTTAGAAAATTGCCAAATTGTCTTCCACATCAGCTGAGCCATTTGGCGTCCTCTGGTTAATGAATGCCGTTCCTAATGTCCTACACCTTCAGCAGGGCTTGATGCTAATATGACTGCATATATTAATTTTAGTTATTAATTTAGGCATTATTGTTTTAATTTGCAATTCCCTTATGATATGTGCTTATTGGCCATCTGTGGAAGAACCCATTTAGACCTTTAGTCCATTTTTTTGCTTAGGTTACACACACACACACACACACACACACACACACACACACACACACACGTATTAAACCTCTTTACATATTTTAGATTATAAATGCTTTATTGGATATGTATCACGCAAACATTTTCCTCTAATCTACGGTTTGTCTTTTCATACTTTTAATTGTGTCTTTCACAGAGCTGCAAGAGCAGCTTGTCAATTATTAAGGAGTGTGGGTGTGTCTGTGTGTATACCTCTGCATGAACATGCAGAGGCCAGGGGAGGCCATCAGCTGTCCTCCTCCAATCTCCAGCTGTGTTTTTCTGCTTCTTGGTCACCATGTGCATCCTCCATGCTGTCACCACAGGATGGTTATTGGTCTTCCTTCAAGGCCAAAGTAGCAGAGCCAGGCAAGCAAGACTGACTCTGAAACCTAAAGCAAAACAAGCTTGCTCCTTTCTTTTGCTTTTAAGTTGTTTGCTGTGAGTATTTGTTGCAATGACTAACACACACCTTATCTCTAACTTGACAAAGTAGCTGCTACAGTGCTTTGTACTTTGTAGTGGGTGAGATGAAGCAGAAGTTTGTGTGAGAGCTACATCACTCACAGTGTGTGTGTGTGTGTGTGTGTGTGTGTGTGTGTGTGTGTGTGTGTGTGTGAATGTGTATGTTAAGAGTTTCCTTAACTTCCAGAGCTGGGCATCATTGGCTGCAGGCAGCCAATCAATTTGAAGAATTGCCTTTGGAATTTCAGAAGGAAATTTCAGAAAGTTTTTAGCTCAGAAGACTGATCATAAAGCGGGTAAACTTGTCAGTATTCCAGTCAGTAGGTTTCAACCTCAATGTATGAAAGTATTGCTAGAGAGCTTTAAAAAACCCATCAAGGCCTGGGCCCTACCTTATACCAGATTGAATTGGAGTCTCCAGGCTGGAGCCCAAGGCATGCTCCCCTCCCCAGGTGTTTGGACACATGACTTGGCCTGAGAAGCACTAATCTAAGAGTATGCTCAGGCTTGTCCCTCTGGAGGTGACACTAGAACTCAGTAATGTTATCTGAGCCAAGATTCTACACCCACTCCCCTGGAGGAGGCTGACGATAAGCACTTCCATGACATCACAGGTAGTTAGTTGATCCACAGAAAGATATGTGGGTTTCCTTTTTAATAAAAATGTTCTCTCTTTCGAGGGAAGAGGAGGAGGCAGGATTGAAAGCCAAGATAATTGAAGTAAATAATTCTAGTCTCTGACACATGAAGTTCTTCTCCATCTGCAGTAAATAAAAGCAAACCTTACTTCTAAAAGAAACAATGTGTACTGAATCTTCCCCTCTGCCTTTATCTAGACGTTTCCAAATTAATTTGTATTTGCTGACACATTTCTTGTTATTGAGAGAACAGTCTCCTTCCTCCAATATTCTCATCCCTTGCTTCCTTGCTTCCTTCTTTTCTTCCTTCCTTCCTTCCTTCCTTCCTTCCTTCCTTCCTTCCTTCCCTCCTTCCTTCTTTTCTTTGTGTTGTTGTTGAAACCGGGTTTCTCTGTGTAGCCCTGGCTGTCTTGGAACTTACTTTGAACAAATTAGTAGACTATGAAGAAAGAGAGTACTTGGTATGTTTAAAGGGTAAAGGGGGATGGGGATGAGAAATCTCATCAAACCAGGAATCTAAAACACACTTTTTCTCTTGTTCATTCAAAAACTGACTGGGAGACATAATACAGAGGATTTGGGGTTTGTTTTTTTTGTTTGTTTGTTTTGTTTTTGTTAGTTTTGTTTTGTTTTTCGTTTGTGTGTTTGTGAGACAGGGTCTCTCTATGAAATGCTGGCTGTCCGGGAACTCACTATGTAGACTAGGTTAGCCTCAAACTCACAGAGATTCCCCTTGGCTCTGCCTCCCTAGAGCTCGGATTAAAGGCGTGAGCCACCACACCCAGGTCAGAGAGGATTTTATGGAGTAGTTCCTGCCTAGCAGACTGGCCGACCTTTGACAGATCTGTGAGAGGAGGCTAATTTGGAGAAATAAACGAGCGGGAACCACACTCAGCACACAAGAAGGGGCCATATGCAGAGCTTTTCTATCAAGGTGAATGGGGAGCTTGGAGCACTGGCCTGCTGCTGCTTTAAGTTAAGCTGCTTTTCCTTCCGAGAGGAGGAAAGGGCTCCACCCTGTCGGGATTGCTGGTTCCGGGTATCTGGGTCCATAGGTGGGGACCACAGAGCTCACAGTGCTGTAGCAATGAGAAAGTGAAGAAGGCTAATATCGGCAACAGTGAAAGGAGACGGAGAGAGCTGAGGAGCGGCAGGGGATGAGCACACACAGGGGTCCCTGACTCTCAGATCTGTTTGTGATTCTTTGTGTTGCTGGCACATCTCTGAGGTAAGGGAAGCCTCCGCAGACCACAGAAGTTGGCTCCTGAGTTTAGAATAGACTTGTAGCCTGTCATCAATCACATGGTAGTCAATAATAAGTCCAGGGTAGAGATGATTGGTATATTAACTGCCTAGCTGGCTTCACCGTCATAGAAAAAATGACTGGAGATCTTTGTTTGTTGGTGTTGTCATCATGAAATGCACTGCCTCTTTACATCATCATCCCCACTTCTGCTAGACTTCCTTGCTGAGTATCCGGGACATGGCAGTCAGTTTAGTTAGAGTAGAAGAACACATTGGTCTTCGGAAACCCTAAGAGGGGACTCATAATGCTGACAGGAAGATGAAAGACAGAGGAACAGGAAGACCGGAAGCCATGGTCCCCAATACAAGATCTACAGTGTGTTGCTTGCCTCTTGTCTCTGTGACATTTTTTTCCAGAACTTGACTTTAGGATTCTGACAATAAAATAATGTGAATAATATTCATGTGCATCTAGTCCATCCCAGACACACAGCAGCAGGTTTGATCATTCTCTTTGCAGACTTCTCTCCCCCCTCCTCAGCTTTTCTTCGGCTTCCTTTGGGTTGTGTCGAATGGAGAGGATGGTAGTAAGAGAAAAATAGGGTTTCTGCTACTCATTTCTCTTTTTCCATAGCCCCTGGAACACCACCATTTTTTTTTTCATGGACTTACAGACTGCCTCACTCATTATTACGATAGCCCTCAGAATATTGTCTCCCTTGATGGGATTCACATGCCAAAAGAAGTGTGGTGGAGGTGGGCCTAGAGAAAGTCCCCTTTTCTCAAAGCTAAAGATTTGGCTTAACAATCAAAACTAGATCTGATTCTGAAACTCTTTCCACCAAAAAGGCTCTGACTTGTCACCAAGGTGGCCGTGTCTAATTTTCGGTGACCTGTGCTGAGCCTCGGCTACCAGACAAGGGCAATATGGCGTGCCAGAAAAGGCGCCCAGCTGAGTCAGAGCGGTGAGAATTGAGAACTCTCTCTTTAAGAGGTCTTGGGTGTGTCACCTCTGTTGGCAATTGGTTAGTGTCCCGGAAGAAGAGAGCAAAGACTCAATGAAGAGGGTGTCTCAACCTCCTTCCCCTGTGGCCATTAGCCAACACAACCCCACGTGCTGCTCGGATCTAAGTTCTTTCCTTGTGATGCCTATACACTCTTTTCACCTGTGCCCTGGGGGAAGGCCTAAGCCTTATCAATCCCCTTAATCTCTTGATGTCATTTCCATTGGTTTGGCCTTGGGAGTCTGTGTTGAAATCCTGACAGAGGAGATGTGAGGGAAAGTCGAGGGAGGTGCTCCTGGGAGGGAATTCCTAGCTCCTAAGAACTTATGCAAGTGAGGGCCTTCTGTTTTCCCTATGTTAAATATCATTGCCCACATCAATGCCTAAAATGGCTTGAGGAGATCCATCCTACCTGAGCATCCCGGGAGGGACGGGAAGCAGTAGTTGGGAGAACCTGGGAGCAGCTCCTGGCCTTAGTCCTGATACAAACACCCCTCCCCAACTGTCTCATCCTGTTCTGTGAGACAGGAAGTATTCCTATAATTTTTTTGGTAAACGTATTCAGATGGCTCTAACTCCTTTCTGCTGCGTCTTTAATGGCTTGCGAGCACAGGGGAGACGAACTGACCTTGTATTCAGTTCTGATACCTGATGACTAAGGAGAATAATCCCGTCCTGATTGCTCTCTATTCTCCCGCTCTGTTGGCTGCGCCAAAACTGCTGTGTGGCTTCTTTAAACAGTTACCCAGCCACAGTTACGTAAACAAAGAGAGCTCCGGACATTTCAGAGTCACTGTTTTGAATCCGGTGCCCTTGACCTCCCAAAACCCTCTTCTCCTGATTTCAACTGAATTCTCCACCTTTTCCTCAGGAGTGACCATGAGCCTTTTCCTCAGGAGTGACCATGAGCCTTTTCCTCAGGAGTGACCATGAGCCTTTCTTGGGCACAGACTGGAGGGGTTTGGCTCCGTTATCTTTAGACCTACTGCAACAGAGAAACAACATGCCGGATAGAGGCTGCTCGCTTCACGGTAGTGAGGAAGAGGGAGGAGGAGGAGGAGGAGGAGGAGGAGGAGGAGGAGGAGAGAGGGATGTGCAAGACCCACCCTTCAAAGGCATGTCCCCTTCCTGGGGTGGGGGCCATAGGCGCCACTCCTGAGAGTCTCCAGTACCTCCCAAAATAGTGACTCCAGCTGGGGACGGAGATTTCAACAGGAGCCGGTGGAGAACAGTTCACCTTTGAACAATGCCTTCCCGTTCTCTAGCTTGGGACTGTCCCCAGCTATTCAAATCTGGGTCATCTCAGGATCTTTGTCCTCATGGGTTTGTCTGAGTTTCTCTTCAAGGCTCCACCGACATATGCCTGTCTACCCAGACCTGGGGGTTTTGACCAATTACTGGGGCTCTTTGGTTTCTCCGTTTACAGTGGCTCCAAGTTCCCTTCTTTTGAGTCTTGAGTTGTCTTCCATTCTGTTCCCAAGGAGGATTGCCTCTCTGCAGTGTGGGTTGGACGGGGAAACCCAGCTGCAGCTGCTACCTGGGATGTTTCTCCCTCTGCCTGTCATCTGCCCTGTTGTCTCCACCCCTTCACTGACTTGCTGGGATTTCGCCCCTGCTCTGGAAGCTTTCCATGGAAAGAGAAGCAGACTGAATCCAATTCTGTTTTATATTGCTGAAGGCCTTCTCATCACCAGGTTTAACAGATGGCTTTTCTTCTGCTTGCTTTTCGGGGGCCCATACCGTGAAGACTGCATCAGGAAGAGCCAAACTCAAAGTCCTCTCGCCCTTGTTGGACAGGCCATGCCTGCCTACCTTCTAAGCCCCTGCCAGCTCCTAAATTCCATACTTCCAAATAAGACGGTAAAATATTCGACTCTGTGGATTGCTAACAGATTCTTGGCCTGAGCACAAGTCGCTCCTAATGTGCCTGACTGGATACCAATATAAAGTACAATGGGTTCGCATATGCAATGCGTTCTTTCATTTTTTTTAAATCTCATTTTATAAAACTCCTTAATTGAATCAGGCTTGAACTTCCTGTGGCACGAAGCCAAATAGAATTACACTGATGCTAAAAATGTAAATGCATCCCAGATCCCATGGCCTGTGTATGCTTGGGGACACTGGAGCCTGAAGGCTTGTGTGCACGCTGAGATGAGAAAGGAGTATCTAAGGGTTCAGGTGTCTGACATATAAACACTTACAGGAACATTTTAAACATCTGCTTTAGGATGGTAAAACTATCTTTGACTTTGGAATTCTAGAATGCCAGACCTGGGAAGACTTCTGTGGGATCATTGGCTCATTCTCCACATGGTGGAAAGGAAACCGGGAAGGGGAAAGGAGAGGCAATTTCAGGACGCCTCCAGTATCCACAGAGCCAGGGCCAAGTCGTATCCAACACCCTGGTTCCGCTTCGACTGTGTCAATCACTGCCTCATACATTGAGAGGTCTTGAAGTCATGGACTGGGAAATCCATGCCATCCTTTATCTGCTCTGCCCCTCATTCTGCATGAATTCCGCATGAGATAAACTGGTATCAGGCATGAGTGCATGCTCAGGAGACTGGAAATGGAAAAGAATGCTAGCCTCTCTCCCGTCTCCAGCCCCATTCTGCAAACAGGATGCCCACACAGAATCATAGAGGTCACTGCCTGGTGCCAATTCTTTTCCAGCCACCCATTTTACTTCAGAATCGGAGCTCTTATGACCCATGGATTACCACGGACTGATGACATTGCTGCCCATCGCATGTCCCTATCTTGTGGCTTGGTAGGGGACATCAATCATTTGGAACACGCACAGACAAAATTTATCTTCCTTTTTTAAAAAAGGAGCACACCCCCCCCTCCCTGCAGCAAAGGGAAACTGTATAAAGATGCTGATCTCTGGGGGTGCATGCTTTGACTCTGATACTAAGGGGCCCCGTATCTTTCTTTGCCTGTGCTGTTGCCAGGCAGACTAGCTACCAACGCAAAGCTCCTCCCTGATACGTTGAACTCTTCCTCCTCCCAACTTCATTATGCCTGCAGCCGGAGCTCTGCTGCAGAGGAAGCCATGCCAGATACCCTGATTCATGCGCTTAAAATATCTGCCAGCCTGGGGATGCGGGTGAGGCAACAAATCTGGAAAACATAAATCAGATTATCAGCTGCTCTGAGCATGTGCGAGAACAGCAGCAGGATGGAGATGTGAACCACAACCGGGAGGAGGTGAACAGATATGGCTTCTAGACTGATGGGTGGGTGAGGGAAGGGCAGGAGCTGGCATGCAGGAGAGCTCTTAAAACCGTCACCGAACGTCCCAGGTACCAGGTATAAGGATGGAGCGAGGCTTGGCCTGAGTCCATGGGGCTGGGCTGGAAAGGGAGACCCCAATGCTAGAGAATCTTGATACACTCTGTGTAGGCATGTCACTAGGTATTGACCCAGAGCATGCTGGCAAAGGACTGTCTCACTGAGTTAGTTATACCTGGCCCTTTAACAGGTTTATCTTAAGGTTTGTGGGATGGTAAAAGCAAGAGCCATGTAAGCCTAGAGACCTGAGTTCCATTCCTAGATCCTAAGTGGAAGGAGAGAACCAACTCCTCAAAGGTGTCCCCCATTCTCCCAGGCACACCGTAGCATGCACATACCAGTGTGTGTGTGTGTGCATGACCTCTCCCAATAATAATAATGATGATGATAGTAATAATAATAAATAACATTTTAATGGGTAATATAATTTTATTTACATTTTTATTTTATTTAGGGTCTCACTAAGTTGCCCAGGCCTTTCAAACTTGCTACATAACCCATGGATGTGTTGCCTTCCTGCCTCAGCCTCCTCAGTAACTAAAATTACAAACATGCCCTCACCAAGGCTGGCTGAGAATGTTCTGTGAAGAACTTGGACCAAGTCCCTTAGTTTGGGCTTCAGAGAGAATTTGGCTTTGTTTTCACTGGCTTCCGCATCAAGTAGAAAATGGAAGAGAGAGAGAGAGAGAGAGAGAGAGAGAGAGAGAGAGACTCTGTAGGTTGGGAGCCTCCTGAAACAACTGTATATGTAAGAAAATTAAGTGGAAATGTCCCACTCGTGTGAACTGGAGTTTAGGCACCTAAGGGAGCCAAGAAAGACTCATAAGCAGACAAGAAGGAGGTAGGACCAAGGACTCCATCATCTCTGGGAAAAGTTAGAGGCCCTTCCTTTAAGAACAGCAATGGATCTACTCAGTCACTTCTGAAGCACAGACGTGAAGTGGTTTGGCCACATAGCTGAGTGCGGGCCATCAGATCCTAGGATTCCTTGGCCTGGATCTGGGGACAGCTGGCCTCCTCACAAATGATGGCATTCCCTTGGGCTTTTCATGCCTGCACCCTAATTCCGAAGTCATTTTAGAAACACGAGAGGAGGGAGGGTTCACAGACAGCTCATATTTCTAGCCTTCAGCCATTCACATTCTGTGTTACCGTGTCTGCCCTTCAACCAGATCAGGCGCCTTGTGGTGGCGAGGAGAACATCAGGAGTTCGTGAGAAGACAGTTGGAGGTGCTATTCAACGGCAGCCATCTTTTCTCAGGCAGGGGTGCCTATGAGTTACAGAGTCGGGGCTCAGGAAAGATCTACGGGTAGACTAAAGGTGTTAGGATCCGTGGCTCTGACAGACTTCAAGGTGCCAGAATAGAATCCAGCTGATCTGTCAGCAGATAGAGAGCAAGACCCAAGTGGTTGAGAAATCGCTTTAGTTTCTGTTTTCCTAATCTGAGGAACAGAGGACAGATAGATAATTGCCTCCCTTTCTTTCCAGGAAAAGCAACCAAGGCTTTGTGTTTCAAGACCTGGGTGCCCTGACACCAGGCAGGGGATTTCCAGTTCTTTGTGAATCTAGTCCACCTGGGGAAATTAAGGAGCCTTCCAAGGAGGGAAGGGGTGAAGGTTACTTCTACCTTGTGTGTAAGATCCTGTCAGGGCCTGACATACTAAAGGTGGCTGGATGCTGGGAACTTGAAACACAAGGCGGGGGTGTGTGTGTGTGGGATTTACCACAAAAAGGCAAAGGGATGTCTCCTTACTCTTTATGCCCTAGCCATGGACAGATGAAGGATCTTAGACACTGTGTGCCTTTCAGAGTCGGGACAAAGGTTCTTTAAGAGATGCGGCTGATGTGGAGAGGAGTCTCAAGGACCTAGGGAAGGGGTACCCAAGACAAAGCAGGAAGCAGGATGTGGTGGGGGCTTCAAAGAAGAGAGACACCAAGAGACAAGAATGACTTGCTGTTTGACAAGATGGCTGCTGAATTGTCCTTGACCTGAAGGTCAGCACACAACCTGACTCCTGCACGTGATCTCCCCTGTTCCTACCACACAGAATGACTGCCATGGACTTCCGCCCCACCCCCAACTCCCAACCCCGGGCACATTCTATTCTCCTCACTACCTGGGCCCCAATGATATTACTCTGCTGTGGACTAGTCTCATGGCAGCCTCTAGGTCTAAGTCTACCGTGTGCGCATTAGGGTAGGAAAAGATTGTGCTGCAAATTGGCTGAGTCCAAGTCGAGGACAAGAAACACCGCCTAAGCTTTTGTGTTTAATAAAAATATCTTCTACTCTTTTTACCGTCAGACAGTAAACCCAATAGCTGCCCAGGATCGGGCACTGACAGGCGCAGGTCAGTGCCCAGCTTGCATGGAAAGTTCTGGTAGGCTGTTTTCTTATCTAGAATCCCACTACTGAGCCGGCACAGGTCTTAGCTCTGGTTTCGATGCACTGTTGGCTTTGGCACGGCTTTCTGAGTTCAGCCCCATTTCTGGGTCATCCTTCCAGTAAAGACAACACCATCATATCGTGGTGTGACATTGCTTTCCTGTCCACAATCAGCCTTCACGGTCACTGTCCTGCGATGCCCTGTGACCAGTTGGGGACTTCACGTGGTAGAGCTAGTGGCTTCTTTGGCTTGTTCATATTCCCAGCCCCCCCTGCCCCCCCTCCTCCATCTCTCTTCACACCCCCTTTTATGTTTACCCACATCGTTCACAGGCTTAGCTTGGAGGATTATGGAGGACTCCTCTGAATCCCAGGCAGCAGTCCCTGCTTGCACCTCAACACGTGGCCTACTGTTTCATCTCACTGTGTACTGTAATTAGCTCCTTTTCACTCATTGGATAGGAAATCCCCCAAGAGAAGGAGCCATATCTATTAAACCCCTAAGCCTTGTGTAAATACAGGTGGAACGCTCTTAATGTCATTTACAAATTCAGTTTAAAAATGAATAATGAGCAGATGGAATGACTAAATTATATCTGTTTTTCTAGCTTGTTTTTCATTTTAATTTTAAAAATTTTTATGTGTATGGGTGTTTGGCCTGCATGTATGTCTGTGTGCCACTTGTGTGCCTGATTCCCAAAGGAGCCCTGAAGGGGGCACCGGAGTCACAGACTGTTGTGAGCCACTTTGTAGCTGCTGGAAATCTAATACAGGTCCTCTGGAAGAGTAGGTAGTTAGTTCATAGCTGCTGAGCCATCTTTTCAGTATTACCCTTATCATTATTATTATTGGACTCATATATGCTGAACACAGTACTGAGTTTCATAAGATTATTTTCATATGAGTTGATAATGTCCTTTGACCATGTCCCCCAAATATATGGTTTCTAGAGGTCATAAGCTACCAAAGTTTTTTTTAAAAAACCAAAACCAAAACCAAAAACCAAAAACCAAACAAAACAGGGGCTGGTGAGATGGCTTAACGGGTAAGAGCAGTGACTGCTCTTCTGAAGGTCCTGAGTTCAAATCCCAGCAACCACATGGTGGCTCACAACCACCTGTAATGAGATCTGGTGCCCTCTTCTGGTGTGTCAGAAGACAGCTACAATGTACTTACGCATAATAATAAATAAATCTTTTAAAAAAAAAAAACCTGAGGTAAAACTGCCTGACTTTAATTATCAAAATGACCAACAAAAAACTTAACAGATATGGGGGAACACACCTTTGAAATCCCAGTGCTTGGGAGGCAAAGATGGATTTCTGAGTTTGAGCTAAGCCTGGTCTACAGAGAAAATTCCAAGACACCCAGAGAAATCCTGTCTCAATAAACAAAAATCATAAAATACACATAGCATATAGGCCCATTCCTAAGTGCACAGGTTGTGGCCTGACACCTTCGCATGGCTGTGCAGCAGTGACCTCCACCTGTATCCAGAACTTTTCAGCTCGCCTTACTCTATGCTCATTAAGTAGTAACTCCAATCTCTCTCATCTCCCAGCCCCTGTACTGTACTGTACTGTACTGTAAATTACAGTACAGTAATGTCAGTCCTCTAAGAAGCTCAGGTAAGAGCAACCTCACATTTCTTATACTTTTATAACTGGCTTATTTGACTTAGTATAATGCCTTTAAGGCTCATTCATGGACCCAGCAAGCTACAGAGCCTTCTTCCTGATCAAGGCTAAAACATATCCCACTTGCCTATGCTATCTTTGGCTTGCGCACTCGTCTCTAAACAAATTCCCAGCTGTTTCCACAATCCGGTTATGGCACGGTGCTGCCAGTGAACATAGGTGTGCAAACATCTGCTTAAACTCCTAACTCTTTAGGGTGTGTACACAGAACTCCAAATCTTTCAGCAATTCCGCGTTTGGTTTTTGCTGGTCTCCGTATTGTTTTCCACTGTGGTACTATTTTATTGGAAAGGCAAAGACATCCTTCTCTCCACAGCCTCAGACTTCTCCCAGGATCAAGCTTGGGTGTGGCTCCTAGCGGTTCACAAGTGAGTGATGCCTGTTTCTCACTGTGGTAATATTGAAAATGGGGGAGACTTTGGGAGGTGGGGCCGAGTAGGGACGATTGGGTCATCAGGCAGTGCTCTCAGAAAGATTAAGGTAGTTCTCTTTGGGTCTTGGCTACTTCCTATAAGCTGGTAGTTATGAAAACTATGAGCAGAACTGATCCCAGCAAGCTAGTCTCTCTCTGACTTCCTGCCTTGGGATGTGGTCCCTGCCTTATGCATGAACTCTCACCATAAAACCTTTGGCCATGATGTTTCTCAGACAAAAGGGACCCTGTACCAGAGGCCAAATAGATAGGCCACTTGACCTTGGACTTCAGTCTACCAAATTGAGAAGTAAATAGCCTCGATTCCCTTAGAAAGTACCCAGCCTCAGTTATTTTTGCCATGGTAACAGAAAATGGACTAATATAGTTAACAGTGATTCTTGATGTCTGGTATGTGTGTGTTTATTATAGTGCTCCTAATGAGTGTGAATTAGTTTGCTACTGCAGCTTTTTAAAAATTGATTGATTAATTAATTAATTAATTAATGTTTCTGGTTCTTTTGAGACAGGGTTTCTCTGTGTAGCATTGGAACTTGCTTTGTAGACCAGGCTGACCTTGAACTCATGGAGATCTGTGTGCCTCTGCCTCACAAGGGATGGATGGAATTAAAGGCATGCATTTCTGTGATGATCAATGATGTTGGGAAAAGACCAAAAGCCTTTAACTATATATATTTTAGACTATTAAGGAAATAAATCATGTACTTAAAAAACATTTCATTATAGAAACAAAAATTAAATCCTAGAAAAATAAAAAAAGCATTTTATTTATTTTGATTTCTTAGAGACAAATACTTAATACTTCAGAATACCCTTCTGGTCTTTTTCCCCACAGAAATAATTTTTTTCTGGCAAAAAAAAAAAAAAAAAGTCTTAGTAGAAACTTCTCCCCAACCCTGTTCCAAGTAGAGAGCTTTCTCAGTCAGTGGGCTGTGTGGGTGTCGGCGGAATGTGTCATTAGGTTGTGGTTTCCTGGCAGGTCTCTGTTTTGCAGAGTGGGCACAAGCTAAGAAGATTGGAGTGTTTAGGAGCTGTCGATGTTGGAAGGGAAATGCTTGGCCAGAGACGGTGACAGGTGAGGCGCAGCCTCTGGCAAGGGAAAAGAGCTTTGGAGGAAAGAACAGATGCCTGGAGATCCTCTAGTGAAATCTTCACTGCTCACTGGTGCCTCGTGGAATGAGTTTGCTCGCTGGGAATGTGGTGAGCGTGCCAGAGGTGGGAGGAGTCTGGAGAATGAGCTAGAGCTTTAGGTAGCTAAGGGCGGGGACCTTTGGGAAACTAGAGCTGACACCAAGTGCTCTGTTAGTATGAACCCCATGCTGCGTTACTAATTTTTGCCAGCTTCCTATCTGTGGTTGAGAGTTACCAACATTCGCACTTTCTTTCCGGGCTCTTTTATGCTAACGTGACCTTGTGACTGCATTTTTATCTAGGGAAGAATGGATTTGATTTCGGTGATTTCCAGAGCAAAGATTTTGAGAGGCAAGGATGCCCCTCATTGTCCTTGCTCCCTGCCAGCTTCATGCGGGGCATGACAAAGCCTCAGGGACAAGGTCTTGCTGTGTAGCCCAGGATGGCTTCAAACTCTTGATCCTCCTGCATCCTGAGTCCTGGGATTACAGCGGATGGCACTATGCTTGAATCCAAAACTTAGGTTTCCACAAACTCAACAGAGCCACATGGCAGACAGCCATCTGACTGACAGTGGCACCTGCTTTACAGTATTATACAAAAGTAAGTTTGTGAAAAGCACGTTTTCTCCGGTTCCAATGGTCTAGCCTGCTGTAGTTAACACACCAAGATTGAGGTGGTTTAGTTGCTGGTTTGTAACTTTATTGGGTAACATGGAGACCAGAGTCACATGATAGCATACAGAATTGGCTTCTTTCTGTCTCTATTCTGTACCAACGCTGGATCCACCCCAAGGCTTGCTGTCACATGGTCAGAGGACTGCCTACAGCAGGCCTACCTGCTTCCTGTTCTGTGCCATAGGAAGTTGTGTGTTTTCCACATCAACCAGCAACAACTCAAGGCTCTATGCTGACTGTCGCATGCCACAAATCTGTGACCCCAAAGGCCTGGACCGTTTGGTATTTGAGTGGTAAACTAAGCTGCGTCCACACAAACTGCATGGTCACTGACAGCGATGCTTTTCTCAAGAGGACAGAGGATGGGTTGCCAGATGTACAGAGGCGAAATCACTTGATCTCAGCTTTCTTGAAATAGAAAAAGTTCTTTTGAAGATGCTAAAGAAAAATGAAGTCATTTCCCTCTTACACGGACTGAACGATGTCTTTGGGAAAATTACTTTCAGAGAGGACAAAAAAAAAAAAAATCCAAGAAAATTGAAAGTGGGGACGGGAAGAATGACAAAGAAGGACACAGGTTCAAGAAGCTGGAGGAAATTCAACAACTCCAGAGCAAAGTTCAGAAACGGGATTTCATAAGAGGCAATCTCAGAGTGAGGTGTGCCAAGCAGAGTAAGAGAGATGGTATGCCCTATGGCTAGAGGTGGAATATCTCAAGCTGGGCTTGTTTCTCTGGCCGTTAGCTCTGGGTTACGGAAATACTTGCAACTTACCAGGCCGGGCAAGCCATAAGTCAAGGGTGCTGTCCCTGTGCCAAGTTCAAGCTGGAAGTGCTGTTCTCAGCTATTCCTCCAAACACTGCAAATGTATTCTTCTGGACACCATACCATGTGCAGGAACTGAGAGGGAGGCAGATGTATATGCACGCCTTCCTTCCCCTAACACATCACTCTTCACCTTTGTGACAGGAGCTAAATTGATTTTGCTTGTTAGTTCAGAGATCACAGAATTGGACCGGTTGTCTTAATCCATAACAAAAATAATTTCTCTTAGCACAGATGCACTTTGATTGACTTGGAATCCCTGCCTGTAAAATCTTCACAAACAAAAGAAACGCGGAGAGATACGCTATAATAAGATTAGGCTCAAATGGCAAGGCAAGTGCTGAATTTAAATTGCTCAGCAATGCCTCCCACAGACCGGTCTACTTCACCTTTTCTCCGCCACTGTGGACAGCGCAGAAGCGCTGGGCCTTCTCAGTTTGGTCTCCTCAGCTCGTCCTCCTCCTCCTCCTCCTTGTGATTCTCAATATTCAGCTCGACTTCTGCTCTTTCCATGGAAACGTCCTGAATTTTTCTAGTCTTTAGCTTCCAGGCATCCATTGGAGAGCAATGCAACGGGCATCAGAAGTGAAGCCAGGCAGACTACAGTCCGCTCAGATCTGTGTGCTAGCTGTGTGGCTGGGGGTGGGATCACTGCCCACCCCAACCTCTCCGTTCCTCCTCTAAAACATGGAGACTAAGAGTAACAAGGAATGAGACGAGATACGGCAGCAGAGCGTCTAGCACAGCACCTGGCTCCAAGTCGGTAACTGATCTCAGCTGTTTTGAGTCCCCCAGGAGCTCTCCACACCACTCTGTGCAGCACAGCAACCATGCCTCTTTCTATGTTAAGATTTATGTATATGTGTGTGCCTACTTATGTGCACACGTGAGTGCAGTCAAGTGTGGAGACCAGAGAAAGGGCACCAGGTCCCCGTGATCTGGAGTTGCAGGCTGCCGTGAACCTCCAGATGTGGATGCTGGAATGGAACTCAGATCCTCTTCAGGAGCAGTAAGAGTTCTTAGTGCTGAGCAGTCGCTCCAGCCCCCACCCATCCCTCTTAGGCTGAACAGATGAGAATTTAAAATAATTTCTCATCTAGACTAGACACAGTTGAGGGCCAGGTTGGGCTGGGAAAAGCTGTCCGGTAAGGTCACACACAGTAGGTAAGTCTCTGTTTGAAAACAAGCTGGGTGAGTTCTCCATTAACGGTGTAGGAAACACACATAAAACTCCAACCAGTGGAATGATTGTCTGAGGGAGCTCCTGGGGCAGCTGTTATCAGAGTCAAAAAAACCTGATTAAGAACCTCGAATGTGTGTTAGCTCAGGTCCCAAGAGCACGGGTAGTCACAGCTTTTTTGTTTGATACCAGCTCAAGCATTTAGATCATTCAGAATTGGGCTGAATTCTCCTGTGTGAGAATTTTATTTCTTAGGTGTTGCTTCAGTCCATTTACTGTAACAAAATTTCATGGTCTAAATAGCTAATAAATAATAGAAATGCACTTCTCGCCAGGTGGTGGTGGCACATACCTTTAATCCCAGCACTTGGGAGGCAGAGGCAGGCAGATTTCTGAGTTCGAGGCCAGCCTGGTCTACAAAGTGAGTTCCAGGACAGCCAGGGCTATACAGAGAAACCCTGTCTCGAAAAAACAAACAAACAAAACAACAAAAAAGAAAGAAAGAAAGAAAGAAAGAAAGAAAGAAAGAAAGAAAGAAAGAAATGCACTTCACAGTTTTGGAGGCAAGGGTGACTAGGGTTAAGGTTCTGCTATATTCAGTGTCTGGTCAGACCCACTTCCTCATTCATTAATGCTACTCCCTCACAGTGTCTTCACACAGTGGAAAGTGCGAGGAGAGAGTGACCATTGAGAGATCTGAAAAGACATTAGGACTTAATTGCCGCCCAAACTCCTATCTCCTCCTCCCCTCACTTTGAGGGTTAGAACATAGGTGTTTGGGGTGGACACACGCATTCAGACAGTGGTGGATTCTAATGGGGTTGGATGGAAGAAGTAACACACTTGACATTGCCAAGAGAATAACACATTGTGTCTATGAGGTGGGGTGCACATATGTGCTCAGTCACAAGTGGACATGTGTGTGGAGACAACCTCAATGTCATTCCCTAGGTACCATCTACTTTTTGTTTTTAAACCTTTACTTTTATTTTATGTGTATGAGTATTTTGCCTACTCATCTGTGCACTTCACAAATGCAGTACCGGAGGAGACCAGAAGAGGGCAACAAGCTCCTGGAACTGGAGTTTGTAGCAAGCTGCTATGTGGGTGCTAGGAATCCAATCCAGGTCCTCCTAAAGAGTAGCCAGTGCTCTTCAGCAATGAGTTGGCTCTCCAGCCCCCATCCAACTTGGTTGTTTTGTTTTGTTTTGTTTTGTTTTGTTTAATTGAGACAGAAACTTGTCCTGGAGCTACTAAATAGGCTGTCTGGCCAGCAAGCCTCAGAAGTCTCCCTATCTCTGCCTCCCTAATGCTGGAATCACAAACATGTTCCCCACACTTGGCATTTTTTATGTGGGTGCTGGGGATCAAGCCCAAGTCCTCGAGCTATAGACTGAGCTACCTCCCCACCTAAATAACACAGTTTACTCACGCTTCTCACAAAGGCGCTTGTTAAAGTTGTGAATCCACACAAGTGTGGTAGGCCCTGAACTACCACAGCTTGAAATCCCAGTTTACTGATGGCCATTGCTAATCTATGTTCTGTGGTAAGAGCCTGGACCATGGAATGCTGCCAGTCAGCATTAGAATACTGGTTCTGTTCCCCAGGTAGCCTCACAGTCCCCAGGGGCTGCTTCCCTCAGCTCTGAAGAGTTCTTAACCATCCTCTCAGGGTTGAGGAGATGCTCCACGGGTAAGAGTGTGCACTCTTCAAGTACCAGAGAAGACAGCCGGGCGTGGTGGCACACACCTTTAATCCCAGCACTCAGGAGGCAGTAACAGGTGGCTCTCTGAGTTCGAGGCCAGCCTGGTTTACAGAGTGAGTTCCAGGACAGCCAGAGCTACACAGAGAAACCCTGTCTTGTAAAACCATTAAAAAAAAAAAAATCCAGGAATGGCTGTGTGTGGAAGGATTCTGAAAGCCCTCTGGCCAGCCAGCCTCACAGAAATTGTGAGCTTCCAGTTCAGTATGAGAGAGACCCTGTTGTAAGCCAATAACACAAAAAAGAACAGAAGGCAACTAATGTCTGTTCTGGCATCTGTACATATGTGCATGGATGCAAACCCTCATGTGTGTGCACCCACACACATACACACATGCATGCGCGGACCAAACAACTACCAGAACAAATTTTTTAAAATTCTCTTTCCCTTGGATGTTTGCTGTAAAGGATCAAATGAGCTAATTCATGCCAAGACCCAATCTACTGCCTGATCCACAGAAACCTCTCTCCACGTAAACAAGCATGATAATAGCTACCCCACAGTTCACATTCCTTACCCCTGTCTTCATGTCGTGCAGACTAAAATTCCCTGGATCACGGTCTTACATGAGACTTGAAGACAGCCCTTTGCTATTTGGAGAAATCAGCACCTTTTTTTAAGCCAATAAATCCTGAGTGCAATGCTCTGTGGATATTAACAATGATAAGGAGAAAGGTTGTCACTGGGAATCTGTGTAAGAGATGCAGAAACTAGACCCACGGGGGAGGGGGAGGGGGTGAGCGAGGTCAATATAACCTTCAATTACCTGGAAAATCAGCTCTTCTTCCAAATTGAGTTGTTCTCTTCCCCTCAGCAAGCCGAGCTTCACTTGACAGAATGTCTACAAATCATCTGTGCCCTTGAACTGAATTGAGGAGAGTCTGGTTAATGACATTATACGCCTAACACAGCAAAAAAAGAAAAGAAAGAAAAAAAAAGAACTTAAAAGGCAATTCTCCTTAGAGAACACGGAAGAATAGTGGGCTCTTTGTGTGGACTCTCTGGTGACATCATTGTATCCCTGTCATTGGGATTCGAGGTTCAATTGGACTGAGCCCCAGCAGTGACGGACTGTGCCTCTCACCTGGACCCTCCATGAACAATAACCCCATTGTGAGATCGCAGGCCAGCCCATCAGCTTGGGGAAGGGACCAGTAGCCTGATCTACATAAGGATTGAAATTCCCACTTCTTACTGTATTTCTCAGAGAGGTCTAAGAAAGAAGGCTCAAAGCCCCAGGCCCTGCTAAAGTGTTGGCCCAGGATGTTAGGGAGGCTGACAGAGGCGCAGCCTTCCTGATCTGCCAATAAACCACGTGCAAACATGAATTGGAGACACTGTAGGAATTCCAGGAAGCACAAACTAATCCTTGCTTTTACAATGGACCTAGTGGAGAATAGGGAAGGTTAGGCATGAAACTACAAAAAGATTTTACAATGAAACAAGCACAGATAGATGATGTAGTACCCAAACTTTGCCAAGTGCAAAGAACAAAGTGGATGGGGGGAAAAGCTCCACCCATTTGCCCTGGGTGAGATTGGATGGATACACCGCTTCCTCCCCACAGAGGCGGTGTTGTCTTCTGGTTCCTAGAGGGTATATAGGAAGACTTTGACCTGAGAATGGGGGAAGGGGGATTAGGCTCCAACAGCAGCATTTTCTGGAATAAGGTCCTGTAACACAGTGGGAAGATGGATGCTTCATGGCTGGAACCCAACATCCAGGAAGGAGACCCCTAGCCCAGACTGGCAGCCACCGTCCCCTGCACCGCACCTCTGTACCTCTCCTGACTCTTCCCACAGTGCAGTGTCTGCTCAGCTGCTCGGACGGGGGTCCATCTAGTTTTATATTGCTATTAAGTTTTCCCTCAAGACACTGATGAAGCTGGAGACAACTTGGGGCACGAATGAGAGACTAGTGAGCAGAGAGGGGAGGGGAGGGGAGAAGAGACCTCTAGTATCATCAGCTAATCTCGTTTCCTGCTGTACTCTGCTCATCTATCGTTGGGAGCAATCTATTTGATTTTAAGACCACATTGCCCAAGTCACTGCAGCCACCATTTGGGCCTCCCTCCCTCCCACGCCCAGTCCAGTGTGTGCCTAGCCTGTATGGCATCTGTGTTTCTGAGCATGAGAAGGGGTGTGGAGAGGAAGTTGAAGAACAGCTGATGGGCAGGAGACAAAAGCAGAGTGCACAAGGCCACAGCGGTGCCCGTGACAGGCAAACCAGAAAACTCCAATCACATCGCAAGCTGAATTGCTCCAGGGGACTCGCCAAACCACTGAACCCTGGATTGCTTAAGCTACCACCAAACCTAGAAAGGCACCAAGTAAAACAGAGTGGACAGCGGACATTTAAATGGTCTCTTCAAATCCTTAATAATTCTCTTATTATGGGACTCTGATTATTTGAAAGGCATGTCAGCCTCTGAGCCCGTTGTCTTAGTATCAGAACAGTTTGTCACAAAGAACGTTTTGCCTCTGTACAAATAACCACAGTGAGCAGAGAATGCAGCGTCCACGCATGACACCAGCCGTTGATCTGATCCCTAAGGCTGGCACGTCTATGGCACCATCATAATACTTGATGCCCCAAGATACCAAGCACACATTTTTATGGCCTGCAGAACTTAATTTACATGGTGCTGTGGTTTGGATGCGCCTCTGAGAATTTATGTACTGGAAATAGGATCCCTACAGTGACAGCACTAGAAGGACTTTGCTTGGAGCTTAGCTCGCAGGAGAGACGCTGTCATTCATAAGTTAGCGCATTATAGAAAGGGGCTTGTCTTCTTGCTGGACGAAATACCAGAGGAAAGTGTCTTTAGGAAGGAAAGCTGATCTTGGCACAGATTGAAGGCTCATCACAGTGAGGAAGGCACAGCAGTGGACAGCCAGTCATACTCTGTCTATAGTTAGGAAGGAGAGAGAGAGAAAGGGGGGGGGGGTGAGTGATCACTTGAAAAGGTAGGTACTTAGCACACTTAGGATATACATATTTATTTTTATATTTTATGCATATGAGTATTTTGCCTGTGTGTGTGTACGTGTGTGTACGTGTGTGTGTGTGTGTGTGTGTGTGTGTGTGTGTGTGTGTGTGTTGCTCACAAAGGCCCTCAGATCCCATGGAACCTGAATTACTGTCTATTGTGAGCCACCAGGGAATGCTGGGAACAGAACCTGGGTCCTCTGCAAGAGCAGCCAAGGCTCTTAACCACAGAGCCCCCCTCTCTAGCTTCTCACTTGGTTTGTTTTTATTTGGTCTGGTTATGGTTAACCCAGTAATAATGGTTGGGGGAGGGGCAGCTAAATCATGTATGTATCTGTTTGTATTCCACCTGTGCATGAGTCCCCCTAGACACCAGGAGAGAGTATTAGATAGCCTGGAGATGAAGCTATAGGTGTTTGTAAGCAGCCTGGTGTCGGTGCTGGGATTCAAACTCAGGTTAGAAGATCAGAAAAGTTGTGGGCATTCTGAACCACTGAGCCATCTTTCCAACCCCAGTTAACCCATTCTAGAAACCCTCTCACAGTCAAGCCAGAAGTCTCTGTCTGGTCAAGCTGACAATCAGATTAACCATCACAGGGCTGTCTTAAGAGGTCATTCTCATGTTAAAGGGTCACTCTTCCTCTTTCTGCCATGTAAAGATACTGCACAAAGTACCTTGATCTTAGGCTATCAGCTTCTAGAATTGTGAAATTACTTTCTGTTCTCTAAGGAACCTGGTCTCAGGCTGGAGAGATGGCTCAGTGGTTAAGAACACCAACTGCTCTTCCAGAGGTCCTGAGTTCAATTCCCAGCCACCACATAGTGGCTCACAACCATCTGTAATGGGATTCAATGCCCTCTCTGGTGTGTGTTGTGGATTTGGTTTATTGCTTGAATTATGTTATTTAGGTTCCCAAAAATGCTCAATAGTCCCGCTTGTGAGACACTGAGGGTCCTTGCCCTCAGCTGGTTCTGATTGGTAAATAAAGTTGCTGGCAGCCAATGGCTGGGCAGAAAGACAGAGGCTGGACTTCAGGATTTATGGGCCGAGGAAGAAGCAGAATTGCCATGCTGAGAAAGGAATAAGATCCAGACTTGAAAGCTACAGAAGAGAGAGCAGACCAATCATGCAAGAGCCAGGGAAGATGGTCCCAGGGTTCCCCTACTCCACTGGGTCTAGGGTAGCAAAGATAGAATATAGATTTTAGTAAGTAAAAACTCAGGAGTATCAGAGGGGAGGTATTAGCAATGTGGAAGTTTGGGAATGGCCCAGTGATTGTGCTGTTTAAGGCTTATTAAATATAGGGCTGTGTGTGTGTGTGTGTGTGTGTGTGTGTGTGTGTGTGTGTCTTTCATTCAAGAATCCAGAACATTGGGGTGGAAATGTTAACCACAGCCATCAGGGAGATTGGAGCAGATTAATCAGCTACAGCAACAGGTGTGTCTGGAACACAGCTACAGTGTACTCATATAAAATAAATAAATAAAATTTTAAGAAAAAAAGAGAGAAAGAAAGAAAGAAAGGACCCAGTCTCAGGTACTCTATTATAGCATTACAAAACAGTCTAAGAAACAAACTGGTGATCAGGGACGAGGTCCTAGCCCTCCTACCTAGTTAGTTACATCTGTTAACATCTGATTCTGTTTTAGGGAATTGGTCGCCAGAGTCAGCTGAAGGGAAGGGGCTTCTTGCTGTCACTGAGCATCCGGTTAGGCAGATGGCTTTCTGATGTAACTGAGGGATATTTGCATTCACAGCTACAGCTGCAAAAGACTGCTATTAAGAAATAAAATAAAATAAAATGGGGCCAGGCATAGTAGTACACGCCTTTAATCCCAGCATTTGGGAGGCAGAGGCAATATAATCTCTGTGAGTTCAAGGCAAGCCGTGGATACAAAGTGAGACCCTGTTTCAAAAAACAAAATAAAGCAAAAAGAGGGAAAATATATAAAATCATTTCATGACTGGGAAAAAAAGGCAAAACACAAAAAGGATAAGATGATTGGTAGAAAGAGGAGTGAAAAAGAAAGCAAACAATTGATTTTTTAAAAATATTTACCAATAGTGGAGAGATGGCTTAGTTAAGAGCACTTGTTGCTCTTCCAAAAGACTGGTTGGATTCTCAGCACATCTCATTTGGATGCTCTCAACCCTCTGTACCTCCAGTTCCAGGGGATCTGACGCCCTCTTCTGGCCTCTACTAGAACTGCATGAACATGGTGCATAGACTTAGGCACACACACACACATGTGCATAATAAATACATTATTAACTAATTATAAAAAAGGAAAATTATACATACAAATGGTATTCTATGTAAGGTTTTGTGATTGCTAATCTTGAATGCCAACTTGACTACACCTGAAATGAACCAAAATCGAAGCAGCTGGGCGCAGCTATGAAAGATTCTTCTCGGTTGGATCATTTGAGTCAGAAGACCTACCCTAAATCTGGGCCACACTTTCTGGTGGTGGCCCACATAAAGGAAGAAGGGAGCTTTTACTTTTGTCTGCTTGACCTCACTCTTACTGGCAACTTCATCTCTCCTGTCCCTGAGCCATTCCCTCCTTGGAGTTAGAACCTACTTCAGGATTCCAATGTGAACTGTAACTGGCAGCTCTCTAGAGCTTCCCCAGGGACTCCAGCACCAGGTCAGGACTGCTGAGACATCCTTTCTCCTAGACTGAACAACAACCAGGTCTCTGTACTTTCTGTCAGGAGACAGACATTGTTGGTCCTCAGACCACATCCTGTAGCCTCTCTAATAAATCCCTTAAATAATATATGGGTATGTATTAATTAATTCTATCAGTTTTGTTCCTTAGAAAAACCTGACTGATACAGATTTCCAAAATTTAAATATATTGAAATGCCATGGAATTGTTAGAAAGAGTTGGGGAGACTTATACATGCCAGTAAACACTTTCTAAGGCACTATAAGCCACCACAGAACATTATGAATAATGTACACAATGAACTAGAGTCATATGTATATCTAGACACACACACATGCATATATATATATATATATATATATATATATATATATATATATATATCCATACCCAAGGGCATAAAAGGTAGTGTGCTAAAGCAATAAACAGTTGAACAGTTGTTATCAAAAAGTCACTAAGATTTGGAGATGCTTGATACTGTATCACAATGTGTCCTACCCTGACTGATAGATACAAAGAAAGAGAAACATTACAGGTTTTCTTTCATGCATTTCTCTACAGTATGTACATTTGCAATACACACATGCTTACAAGTTACTTATAAGTTAATTTTTAAAAAAATGACTTCTTAGCAAAATTATCAGTTACTACATGTCAGTGACAATTGGGACTGTTGATAAAAGTACAGACTGCAGAGCCTGGGTTCCAGGACAAAGCTGAAGTGCCTGGCTGAGAGCTGCAGGCCAGCAGACTGTAATTACAACCTGAAGTACTGTGATACATGAGATGTGCAGTCCAGCCAATAACCAAGAAGCCTGGTGATGAGTTACACATAGAACTTATGTTTGTATGACGATGGTGGGAGATCAGGACAGAAAAGTTTCCCCACCCTACCCCATTGCTGGAGGACTTCCCAATAAGTGGTGGGCCCACAGTGGTTATTTTTGCCCACAATGTAAGGCATGGTTCTCCAGCAAGGGGAATTAAGTCACAATTATTATTGATACTTGTTTCATGATGCCGGCCCCTTCAGATATATCCTCAACAGAAAAAAAAAAAAATAAGAACCACTGACTCAAGACACATAAGGCTCTTTGTGGTGACTCAGGCCCTTGCTCAAATCTGCTCAAGACTTCTGGACAGAGCCCTTCCCCTCAGCTGCAAGAAGATGCAATCCTGCGGTCTTATTCCGTCTTATTCTTAGCCTGATTTAGGAGACAGGTGGTAACAGCTACCCAGAACCACAGTGGACAGAGACAACAGTGGCAGGGGCTGGGGGCAGGAGGAGATGGGGATAGGGTGGGGGAGGGTGATTTGGTGGGGGTTCTAAGCATTTCCAGTTCACCCAGCCACAACAAAACAACTTTCAAGCCAGCTATAGTGATCTCCACTTCTTCAGCCGGTCAAAGGTAGAAAGGAACGAACTGACTTTGTCAGGCCTGCCATTCCCCCGGGGCGTACAGTCCCCAGCTGTTTGCTCTGCCCCTGGCTGTCACCTCTTACTCAAGGGTCGGGTAAATAATGGCACCAGAGTGGAACAACCGTCAGAGAGGCACAGAAAAGGGATGACTAAGCCCTGAGTCAGAACATTAACCTTCAGAACGGGACGCTAAGACCCAGCTTCTTGCTTACATTGCCCCGGAGAGGACAGAGAGGACATGGCAGAGCTGCCTCATGGCTGTGGCCTGGAGATCTGACTTAGGCTGGCTGTGTTTGACAGTCCTTCCAGTTCTTCCCACATCCTCCCCCTCCTGGAAATGAGAACAAAGGTCTGATTTGCTGGAGGCTGGGAAAAGGGAGAGGAAAGCCTTCACAGGAGGCCTGCAGTTAAGCAAAGAACCCCAGAAGTTAGGCTCTGGCAACACCTAGGGCCCCAGGCCCACCTCACCCAATCAGTCCCTACTGTAGCTGAGACAGGGGACTGGTCACACCATCTACGATCAGCTTATTAGCATTTTCCCTGATTATGCACTCAGAAAACAGAAAAGAGCCTAGGGATCTAATTTGGGTCGGTTCTCTGTTACTGAAGAACCCAATCTGAACGTGACAGTGAGAAGGCTAGGCTGATTCCATGACAGGCTTCAAAATGGCAGTTAAGGAGACCAGGTCTAAATCTCTGTTTCCAAGAACTGGGCAATTCCAGGCCTCAGAAGCCGCCCCCACTGGCCTGAGGCAAGGACAATGAGTCAGCAGCAGTTTCCAGACTTGTCAACTACTTCCTCAGCAACAGTTTCCAGACCTCCCCAGCAACAGTTTCCAGTCCCCCATACCCTGGTAATGGAATGTCCATGGAGATGGATCCAGCAGATTAACATAGAGGTCACCTACCCCAGAATTCCCTAATGTGCTTTAAATCAGGCCTGCAAGCTCACTTGGGTGTCTCTCTATCTTGGTAATGGGGGTGGGGGAAACCCCAGCATGCTGGACTTCTGTAAAATAAAACACTTTCAGTTTACATACTATTCAAGTCTGTTCTTTGGCTAATCCTGGGCCCTTACAGTAGTATATCCAGGGCTCTATTCACTTGGGGCAAGAGGTGAGTGGAAGAGCTTTCACTAGAAAATTCTGAAGGTGTGAGCAGGGAGCCTTTGGGGTGGTCATTCCTAGGCTCTGCTTCAGCCTGGGCCTTTGAGCTAATGACCAGCAAGATGCTGGGGACACTCAGAATAGAACCAAGGGCTTCTTACCAGAGAAGGGTGATTCTGGGGTGCTAGTGTGTATGTACCTCCACTCTCCTGTACAAAAGGAAGTCAGGTGTAAATGAATTCTTGGGTTTCTTTCGACGAGCGGCCCAACTAGTGCTAAAATAGCAAATAAGGAGAGAGACTATAGTGGTGAGGAGCAGAGAGGTGAATGAGTGGGTGTTTGCTGTGTAAGCATGAAAACCTGAGTTCAAATCCTCAGTGTCCACTTAAAAGTCATGTCGCTGAGTATACACACTCCCATAATGCCAGCACCAGGAGGCAGAGTCAGGAGGATTGCTTAAGGTTTGGTGAGAGAATCTGTCCCAAAGGGGTAAAATCAAAAGTAATAAAGCAGGATACCTGGCATCCCTCCCTGGCCCTACATGTATACGACTAATCCCCCTATACACACACACACACACACACACACACACACACACACACACACACGTACATAGCATACATATACTACTAACCCCCATACATACACACATGCACATACTATATACATGTACTACACACACATATACACTACACATACACACACCTATGCTACACATACATACACACACATACACTATACATACACACATGTACACACTACACACATATACTACTAACCCCCTCATACATATACATGTGTATATACCACATACATATATTACTAACCCCCATACATACACACATGCATATACCATGCACATGTACTACACACATATACACTACACATATACACACATATACTACACATACATTCACATACACTACACATACACACATACAGTACACATACACACACATGCACACACCACACACATATACTATACACACATATATACACTACACATACACACATGTGTATACCACACACATATCCTACTAAGACACACACACACACACACACACACACACACACACACACACACACATACACACACAAGATATACCCAGAACATATGGCTTCCCCATGAAATGTAGAAGGCATTCTGATGATGTGGCAGAGAAGACAGAGATGGTATCACCAGAATTATGACTCTGAAAAGTAGTGTTGGTTTATACTAACATCAACATTATTTTTTGGAATGTCATTGATCGCTTTAGATTTTTAAATGATCGCATGCCAAAAAGAACTGCTTAACTTTCCACTTACAGTCCACTGCCCTTCCTAGGGCACATCTTGTGCTCTTATGAAGATGCCAGTCATGGTTGAAGACAGCTAGAATGCAATCTGCATTTACATTTATTAAAATGTGTAACCTGGGGGAGCAGATCCTGTCCTCCAGCCCCCCACCCCCACCAGAGATAATTGACCTCCGGGAGTTTTGACACTACCAGGCTCACAGGTGAGCCCCCTCCCCCACCCTAATACCTCACCTTACTGGGACCTTTTCCCCAGAAAACCAAATAACCCAATTTAAAAATGGGGTACAGAGCTAAACAAAGAATTCTCAGCAGAGGAATCTTGAATGGTGGAGAAGCACCTAAAGAAATGTTCAACATCCTTAGTCATTAGGGAAATGCAAATTAAAACAACCCTGAGATTCCACCTCATATCAATCAGAATGGCTAAGATCAAAAACTCAGGCAACAGCAGATGCTGGCAAGGATGTGGGAAAAGAGGAGTACTCCTCCATTGCTGGTGGGGTTGCAAGCTGGTATAACCACTCTGAAAATCAATCTGGAGGTTCCTCAGAGAATTGGAAATAGTACTACCTGAAGACCCAGCTATACCTCTCCTGGGCATATACCCAGAAGATGTTCCAACATATAACAAGGACACATGCTCCACTATGTTCATAGCAGCCTTGTTTATAACAGCCAGAAGCTGGAAACAACCCAGATGTCCCTCAGCAGAAGAATGGATACAGAAAATGTGGTATATTTACACAATGGAGTATTATTCAGTTAATAAAAATGATGACTTCATGAATTTTGCAGGCAAATGGATGGAACTAGAAAATATCATCCTGAGTGAGGTAACCTAGTCACAAAAGAACACACATAGTATTTACTCACTGATAAGTGGCTATTAGCACAAAATAGCTTGGAATACCCATGGTACAACTCACAGACCATATGAAGCTTAACAAGAAGGAAGACCAAATGCTTCAATCCTACTTAGAAGGGTGAGCAAAATAATCATGGGAGGTAGAGGGAGGGAGGGACGTGAGAGGGAAGCGGGGGAGCAAGATCAGGTATGAGAAGAGACAGGAAAAAAGTCAGAAAAATGAATAGCAATATGTAGCAGTGGGGGATGGGGAACTGGGAGTAGTCACTTAAAAGTCCCAGACACCAGGGAAGCAAGAGGTTCCCAGGACCCAACAGGGATGACATTAGCCAAAATACCTAACAGAGGGGAAATGGGACCTGAAGAGACCACCTCTAGTAAATAAGCACAGCCCCCTGGTGGAGGGATGGGACCACCTACCCATCTAAAATTTTTTAACCCAGAATTGTTCCTGTCTAAAGAAAATGCAGGGACAAAAAAATGGAACAGAGACTGAAAGAAAGGCCATCCAGAGACTGCCCCGCCTTGGGATCAGATGTATTATAAGAAGGGATACAAAGAATAGAAAAATGGTTATATAACAGAACCTGTCTATCAAAATAGGCAACCACCTAAACCATACCACTAGTAACCAAATCCTTCCTTTGTTATAGATTTTTTATGTGATAAGACACCATGACCAAGGCAAGTTATAAAAGAAAATATTTAAATGGGAACGTGCTTACAATTTCAGAGGGCTAATCTATGACTATCATGGTGAGGGGCTCATGGCAGCTGGCAGGCAGGTATGGTGCTGGAACAGTAGCTGAGGGCTTTACATCATGGTCCACAGGAAGCAGGCAGAGAGAGTGGGGAAGGGGAGAGACTTGGTGGGGGAGGGGGAGGGGGACCTGGTGGAGGGAGAGGGAGGGAGGATCTGGTGGGGGGAGAGAGGGGGGAGATATGCTGAGGGGAGAGAGAGGGGGAAGACCTGGTGGGGGGAGAGGGAGGGTGGAGACATAGTGGGGGGAGAGGGAGGGGGAAGACCTGGTGGGGGGAGAGGGAGGGGGAGACCTGGTATGGTCTTTTGCAACCTCAAAGCCCACCCCCAGTGGCACATCTCCTTCAACAAGGCCATATCTCCCAATTCTTCCCAAATAGTTCCACCAACTGAGGATCAAACATTCAAATGTATGAGCCTATGGGGTCTATTCTCTTTCAAACCCCCATAATAATAAAAAGAAGGTCCAGGCAATAACTGAGGGCCTTTGAGTAGCTTTTTCCTCTTGTGGCCTATTGTCACTCTCGACAGTGAATCTGATCTGCCCAAGCTCTTTGCTTTGAATAAAGTTCTCTTGTTACTTCTGCAAATCTGTGGACCCTGATTACAGGTCGGAAGAATGTGACCTGAGCATCATGTAGCCCAGGCTGGCCTCAAACTTAGTATACATAGCTGAGGCTGACCTTGAACTTCTGAAACCCCTGTCTCTACCAGAGAGCCACAAGGTAAGGATATGTAATTAATTGAGCAACAGCCGGCAAGGACACTGAACCTTGATCCTGCGACCAAGGGCAACTACATTCTGCTGGTAATGGTGTAGGAGTGGGGATGTGAACTCCTTACTTCGTGAGATCCTAACCAACTAGAGAAATGGCTACACTGCCCATCTTCAACTCTTGATTCTTTCTTTGATAAATACCCTGACAAAGGCATCTTAAGAAAGAAAGGGTCGATTTGGGTTTACAGTTTTATAGGGACACCTTTCCTGGAGGGGGGAAGCACGTGTGTGTGTGTGTGTGTGTGTGTGTGTGTGTGTGTGTGTGTGGCGGGGGGTTGTGGCTGCATATGAGGAGGGTATGTTAGCAAGTGCAAGAGGCTATCTGGTCACCCTGAATCCACACTTAAGGGTGGAGGGAGAACAGGAAATGGGGCTGGGCTATCAGGTCTCATGGCCTACCCGGAATGAGCCACTTCCTCCGTGAAACTCCACAACCTTCCTAATCAGCACCCCAGCAGGAGACTAAGTGTGCAAACACAGGAGCCTATGGGGGACATACATTCAAGCCATAACTGCCGCACTTCTGAATTGCATGACTGCCTGATAATAAATGCACGCTATTTTAAGCATCTGGGACTAGGGTAAATTGTTACATAATAGAAGGAGCTAATAAAACCTCCTTTCTCCAATAGACCAGTCCACCTCTCCTGCGTCTCTTTGACTTCTACGGCAGCTTTGGCATTCCCTGGCATCCCTTCTTCTCCCTTCTCTTCTCCCCTCTGCTGTTTCTTTGGGAATTCAATAGTCATCCATATCGCCTCTGCACACGTCCCTCTTTGAATACTCCCAAGGCACTCTGTTGTCCTCTCTCACCCTCTTCCAAGTGTCCCCGGGGTGCACAGCATTGTGGGACCACCATTTTCATCTTGGCAAGAGGTACTCAGATTTCCAAAGCTGAAAAAACGTATTTATTACATAACAGCAAGACATAAGCCCAAACAGCTCGATGCTGGGGCTCTTAAACATAGCAACAGCAGAGAGCTTTTCTGGGCTTGAGGAGGAACATTCAAATGTCTCCTAATTTCAGCATTTTTTTTTCTGGTCTATAGAATAGAAAGCCTAAAAACAGCACAAAGGTAGCTCAGGGCATTCATAGAAACCCCACCCCTTTACCAGACACTAGTGAGCGAGGGGGAGGAGAGAGAGCAGAGAGCCCAGTACACTGGGTGTTGGGAGTCGCAGGCAGATATTTTGTTTCTTGTTTACTGACCAGGCTGGAAGGAAAGGAACAAGTAAGAAACAAGGAAGGGAGGAAGAAGGAAGAAAGAAGGAGCCCATTACCCCCTTCCTGTCTCCTTCTTGGTTTCCTGACACTGTAGTACGAAGAGTTGGGTCCATCATACCTTCTCCAGGATGACTGACTGACAGATCTGAAACTCTGAACTGAAATAAGCCTCTCCCCCCTTCAGGTTGTGTCGTCATGTGATGCAGAAGTACCTGTCACTCTCTGGGCTCAGAGGGTGGTTGGGAGTTCTGTGCTTTTGTCTGTGTGTTCCTCCAGAAGAGACTGTCCTCGCTACTGGGACTATCTGAGGACATCTCACTGAAGGCTCTGTCTGCCATGAATAGAGTCTATTTGCAACAAGAACTTCCCCTGGACCTCGGATTTGGGGATCCACACTGAACTTTATTGATTCTCTTCATGCACCCTTAGGATTGTTCCATCCCCAGTCACACCTGTCAGGTCTGCCACCCAGCAGGACCTTCCTCCACTCCCTTCCTGTGCATCCTCACCACTGATGATGACCTTGACCTCAGCTTTCTGGGTCAGACCTGAGTGGCGGTGGGTGAGGAGGGCTTTCCTATTACAGTTGTTTCTGAGCCTCGTCATATGTCAGACTGGCTGAACATTCACTGACCATTCGCAGTATGTCTTCACTATGTTAGATTGATTTTGTCCTGTTCTGCTTGATCTGAGAGACCTCTCCAGTCCATCGAAGGGTTAAGTGATTTTTGGTTGAGAAGACAGGGGCCTTTCTCCAGACAGAACACATATTTAGAAACTGGACTCTTAGCAATTGCTTGTGCTATATGCAAAGAAGTAATTAGCTCTGCTGAACTCTATCCACATCAAGGCTTACCACTATCTTACTTTCCCTGCTGTTTTGATTAAATACCCTGACACGGGGCTGGAGAGACAAGAGCACTGGCTGCTCTTGCAAGGGACCAGGGTTTGATCCCTACATCCATGTGGTGACTCACAGCCATTCCTAACTTCAGGTCTAGGGGATCTGATGCCCTCTTCTGGCCTCCACAACACTCCCCCCACCCCGCCATGCATATGGTTCACATATTATAGGCAGGCAAAGCACCCAGACATAGAAAATTAAAAAGATAAAATAAACCTTGATAAAAAGCAATTTAAAGAAGGGGTTTGTTTCCATCATCCTAATCCAGGCAGCTCCCGCAGAGCCTGCTCTTCCAGGTGATTCCCGTCAAGTTGACAGTCGTGATTAGCCATCATAATGACAAAAACCGCCCAAAGGCATGCCAATGCACCTTAAACTATATCCTAGTGGGATTAGCTATTTGATTCATGGTGCTTAAATCATTGCCTTTATGTTTAACATGAGAAGGGTGGTTGAAAGATTCATTTATGAATGAGATTTGAGCATATTGATTAGTTTCTGAGTGCAAAGGTACTGAGCCAAGAGACATGAGCATGTTCCTGTCCCTAACTTCTCTGAGACTTTAGAGTCTGGGAGAGGAAGTTAAGTGCGCAGCCCAGAAGTAGCTAAATGCAGCCTATAGCACAATGACTGTGTACAAGCTCACTAGCTGGAGGGGTTTTACTGAAATGGCCTAAGGGCTATCTCGAGTGTCTGGTGGAAAAGGCCCCACTGAGTAGTGAGGTCAGTTCTGGAGGCTGAGGAGGGAGCTGGAAGGTTGGGGAGGAGCCCTCCTGCTCTAAACTGAAGACATCCCTGAAATAAACTGTGTGAAATCCCAGGAAGAAAATTACTCCTTTCTATCCGTTGGCTTTTAACCTAGTAGGGTGTAAATGGAAAGGAGACAGGGATGTCAGCTCGGGGCAGCACCCCCACCATCAGGAGTGCCCTGTGTACAGGACTGGAGGAGCATCCGCTGGGGGAATGGTGCTGTGTCGAGAGCATATGGCTGTCTCCCACTGAGATGTGAGAGAAAGTGTGTGTGGGGGGCACTGAAAACAGCCATCAAGGCCTCTCTCTGGTAACAACTGGGTCTCTGGTCTCTGGTGACAAGTGGGGCCATGAAGGAGGCTCATGTTATACAAAAGGCTGATGGTTCTGTAGTTGTCATTCCTGTGGGTGGAAGTGTGTGGGGAGGGAGCCGGGAAGCATGTACCAGTGGGGGAGGAGAGGAGAATTTGTCTTGGAAAAAGGCGTGTGTGTATGCCTGCTCTTAGCTGGAGACATTTCTGCAGCTCAACTTTAATGTTTCTGTCACTAGGCATTATGTTATTTTGGTTGCTTCTATGACTACGATCCAGTTCTAAATAAATAAATAAATAAAAATAAATAAATAAATAACAAAAACAAAAACAAAAGCCGTGGGTGAGAGTCAGCAGATTCCCATCCTGCTTGCTGACACTGGATACTGCTTTTTACCTTTGTCACCAGCTCATGAGCTCCCTTAGGGGACAGCCTTGGGGACAGGCAGTTAGTTCATCACATTACAGTGATATCAGAAAAGGTTTCTCAGCTAGGTGTGGTGATTCATAGCATCAACCTCAGTACCAGGAGGTTGAGGGACAATGATTGCTGCAAGTTCAAGGCCAACCCAGGCTACCTAGTGAGTTCCAAGCCAACTCAAGTAACAAGGTAAGATCTTTGCTCAAAATGAAAGAAATCAAGGGTTGTGGATGGAGCTCTGTGGGTAGAGGGCTTGCCTCACTCTGGGGGTCAACCCCCAGCACTGAATTAACGGGGTGTGCTTGTGGACATCCATGATGCCAGCACTCAGGAGGGAGAGAAAAGGAAACAGGGAGTTTGAGGCCAGCATGGCCCTGAGACCCTCTACAGGAGAGGAAGAAAAGCTCTCCATGCTCTGTGGACTAGGGAGATGATTGAAAAAAATCACATCCAGTTTTCCAAACTCCCAGGAAATGAGAAAATAGTGATGCCCAGAACGTACACTCCACAGTCCTTACCGTCGCTCAGTTCTTTTTTTTTTTTTTTTTTTTTTTAACTCAGCGTTAACAGCAGTCTATACACTTGGAAATTGCAGAGTGGATTTTAAGTGTTCTCAACACAAAGAAATGGGTGTGAAGCAATGCATATGTTTAAACAACTAGCTATCCCACACTGTGCGTGAATTAAAAT